>PVHP010002432.1:0-90119 GCA_004024765.1 Zapus hudsonius
CCTTCCCCCACCATGACATGTGAGACAAAACAAACCCTCCCTCCCGAGATTGCTTCTTGGTAGGTATTTGGTCAAAGCAATGGGTCTCCATGCGAGCTGTCTTCTATCTGTTTATTCTGGTTGGACCTCAGGCCATCCCTGTCTTTCTCAATGTCATTTCCTCACTGACCAGGGCTTTGTCCCTCTGTTCAAGGCCTTGTTGTAACAGAACTGTTTTCGGCTGGCTGGGATCCACTTTGGCAGTGAACTGCTCTCCCTACACCAGCCTGATGACTACTTCTCTCAACAAGAATAAGGTCAACCAGTTCCCATGCAGATTTCAAAATAGTCTAAAGCAAACAAAACAAACAGAACTCAGAGTTAAAGGGTTCATGTCTGTGCAGGGAATGTGTGATGGTCCTTTGGGGGGACTGGAGGGGTGGAGGTTAGACTTTCAGCTGAGGCCGGAGTGGTGTGAACAGTTAAGCTTTACAAGTTTGGAAACTTAAAGCCATTTTATATCCTGCCTAACTAGAACTACTCTGACTCCATATTTTAGTTTCTGGGGTGGAGATACTTGCACGTGCCTCCTTAGGTACCAGCATTGAGAGACAATAGTTCTATGAGGGGTCCTGTAGAGCAGTGATTCCTACGTTGTTAGGGGAGATTATGGTTTGTAAAAGGATATGCACATGCATATGTCTGTGTACAACTATACAAGGTTCCTGCATCTTGTCTCTCGTGCCACAAAAAGACATGGTTACTGAGTGGCCATTGAGCCTTTGGGTTATGTCGAGGCTGTGTCCTGCCCCGCAGCGAACTTATACAGAATACCTGTCATCCTTTAACCCCTCCGCCCCTCCAGGCCCCACTTTCACCACCTTCAGAGGATCTAGCTTTCTGAGCTGGCGGCATTCTAGAATGTTCCGTGCAGCAGTGTCAAGGTCACAGGGTCTGCTGCTAAGTCACAGCAGGCCTGAGGCTGGCCCAGGTACCACTGGTTCTGTGAGGGGTGGTTTAGGTCAGGCTGTAATCTTCAACTTCAGGGTGATTTGTCACAACCCTGGTGATGTCTGTCGCACAGGGACATTTTAATGGGACTGAAAAAAAAGCCCCTCTAAATCTTATCGGGATTGTGAAATTTGATGAACTGGTGAAATGAAATCCATGGGTAGAAGTTACTGGAGTCAGGTAGCTCATATTCCTGGTGACAGTCATTTTGATTTAACCCACCACATGGCTGGGGTCAGGCATATAGAAATAGAATGGATTTTTTAAGTTTAAAATGAATTTATTTTTTTACCTATTTTTCATTTTCATAAATCTAGATTCCACGAGATAAAACATGTTTTATCTTTCTTCCCCCATCACCCACTCTTGTTCCTTCTTCCCTCTCTTCCACCTTTAAGCCATTTCCTCTCCATAGTGCCCCTTCTATTTTATGGCATATATATATATATATATATATATATATATATATATATATATATATATATATATATATATATATATATATATATATATATATATATATATATATAAAATGTTCTGCATATAAGAGAAAACATACACATTTGTCTTTCTGATTCTGGCTCATTTTGCTTAATGTGAGGATCTCCAATTCCATCCATGTTTCCTGAAAATGACAGACTTTCATTCCCCTTTGTGGCTGAATAAAATGACATTGGATACACACACACACACACACACACACACACACACACACACACACACACACACACACACCACACTTTCTTTATTCATTCATCTGTTGCTGAGCACCGAGGCTGGTTCTATATCTCAGCACCACAGTCCACGCAAGTGAGCAGGTATCTCTGTGGATAGCTTGGGGTTCCTAGCTAGGCGTGGTGGAGCTGGGTCCAAATTTACTGTCTTGAGGAGAGTCCATTCGTATTTCCATGGGGACCATCTTACATCTCAGAGAACCAGCGATTCTCTTTCTCCACATCCCTGGCAGCCTTTCCGTTTGCTTGTCTGTCTGTCTTCTTGATGATAGCCAGTCTGGCTGGATGAAATGTAATCTCCATGTAGGTTTCATTCTCTTTGCCCCGAAGAAAAAGCATATTGAATGTTCTCCTGGTCATCTGTATCTCTTCCTTTGAAAATTAGCTATTCATTTCCCATCTATTATGTGTTGGTTTGTTACTGTTTAATTTTTTTTGTTACTTGCGTATTCCAGATGTTAATCCCCTAGTTCTGCAGCTGTTTCTTCAGTCTGGTGATTGTGGCCTTGGTGGTGAAGATGCTAATGCCATACAACCCCTGGTCCAGGTCCAGTCCTGTCAGTTACTTCCTGTCCTTTTTAGAAAGTCCTTACCAACGGCTGTCACCTGAATTGTTTCCCGGTTTTCCTTCATAAAACTTCAGAGTTTCATGTCTTGATCTACTTTTCAGGGTGAGAGAGAGCATTCTTGTTTCATTAGTGTACATGCAAATATCCATTTTCCCAGCATCCTTTGTTGAAGACCCTTTTTCACAATGCTTGTTTTTGACAACTCCTGTCAAAAATTCTGTAGCCGTAGGTGCGTGGGTTTATTTCTGGGTCCTCTATTCTATTCCATTGGTCTATGCATCTATTTCTGCGCCAGTACCATGCTGCTTTTGTTATTATGGCTCTGTAGTATAATTTGAACTCAGGTTTTATGAGACTCTTGATGGAGGCATGATACTGTCACAGGACACAGCAGACCCTAGTTTGAGATGAAATGAGTAAAGAATTTGGGATGAAATCCCAGCAGATTTAAAATGCCACTTTCTTGGAGGTCAGGAAGCTCTTAATGAACACAAGAAATAAGAGAAGACAAATCTTTCTTTAGCAATGACCTACCAAGAGGTCACTCTTCATTGGAAAGATATGAAAGGTAGTCTTCCAGGAATGAAGTGGGATTTGGGAGCCACCTGAGGTCATGTATTGATCTTTCCACATGCCAGGTAATTTTTATACCTGCGTTGTGGTATAGACTCTTTCTTTCATTAGGGATGAGCTTCAGGGGATCTGGGATCGCTACTGGTAATGCGTGAATACATGTAAGCTATCTTGGTTGTCGAATATCACTGTAACAGATGACCACTGACCTGTGGCTTCAAGGGACACAATAGCCCAGATCTCACAGGCCTCTGCCAAGAAGGCATCAGGACTGTATTGTGTCTGAAGGCCTTGGGGGGAGCCATCCCCCTCCTTACCTTCTCTAGGATCCAAAGGCTGCGGATACACCATGGGCTGCACCCCCTCCTCACCCTCCTTCTGGACGTCTAGGAAAGAGCTTCCAGCTTTTGAGATTTGTGTTACTAGATTGGCTCACGATTATCCAGGACAAGATGTCTATTTTAAGATCCTTATCTTGGGCTTTGGGCACAGCTGCGAAGTCTTCCTGTGTGTGTGTGTGTGTGTGTGTGTGTGTGTGTGTGTGTGTGTACATAAGATAACTTGGTGGGTGGGGAAGGGGTGGGGACACAGACATCTTTGGAGGACATTCACCATGTCGCTCATACGACAAGCTTTGCCCACCTCTCTTGACCTCTTCCTGTAAGGTGACGAATCATTTCCTGAGCTCCCTAACAGGATCAGGTTGGCTCCTCTGTCCCTTCAAGGCCAAGGTCATTTCCCCACCTCCACCCCTATCTCGTAGTTCTCAGCACTACAGTGAGCTACAGTCTCAGATGTGCTATCCTGTACCTGTATTCTAGTGTGGAAACATATTTGGCGCTTACTCAGTGCTTTAAAGTATTTTGAGTCAGCATTAAACAAATGAGACATTTTCCAGGGTTCTGGAACCATCTGGAAACTTTGCCGAGATGGGTTTTACCCAGGGTTTTCACCCCTGCAGGCAACCAGAGCTGCGTTTGCTCACTCTTGGTGCTCTCCATTGACTGATGACACTGCGCCTGGCATTTGATTGATAATGCCTGCTTCAATCTTTCTCTTCCTGGCAACTGCTCATCCTGGGAACAGCCCTGTGGTGCTGGCTGACAGTGTCTGAAAGCCACTTTCCCAAGGTGCCATGTTTGCATGCTGACAGGGAGTGTCAGTGCACAGGAGAGCTCCGAAGGGTCAGAGCCGGCGCTTTCCACAATGTGCAAAATGAGAGGGTTGCATTCAGTTAGTTCAGTTAGAGCCTGAGTCATGGTTTGGCCCCGTGAGAGGCTGGGTGTTACCCAGGCTCTCATTCCCCTGGGGATGAGCACCCACTGTCAATCTGCTTGGAGCAGCCCCGTGCATATGTGTCAGCTCGACTGATTGTGATCCAAAGCCGGTGCCAGGCTCTCAACCCTCAGCTAGGAAAGTCCGAGAATACTTAAGAAGGCGGGATGTCTTACCTGGCTAAGCAAACTTGCTTCTGAGAGGGACTCACTCACTTGGGTTTCAAATATACTGCAAAATTCATGACAGAATTAAACTTTCAATGTCATTAAAGTCCTTGTCTGTATAAATAGGAACCATTTCAAACTACTGATTAGCTGCTGGTTACATTGGCAAGTTACAATTCATCGCTTCTTTATCTGGAAGCCCCCCGTTAGAAGGGGCTGGAGACCCTTAGCAAGATGCATGGCCTTTGAAGGCTGTCACTGTTTTTGTGACATTCCAGATGAAAGGAAAAGCTGAAAGCTTTGTTGCTTTATGGAAAGAGGAAGTTTTGTTGGCAGCTTTTCCTTGGGGGATAAATCCTTTTATCTTTTGTTTTGATACAACTTGTGTATGTGTGTTTGTCTTAGTAGCTAATTCTCTTTGTTTAAATGGTAAGAGAAATGAGCAGAGTCTTAATGAGTCCTGCTTAAGAGAGAAAGAAAGAGTAAGGAAAATTTTTTAAAATAATACAAAGGACAAGGTCCCCCTTCTTGGACTGTCCCAGAACAGAACTCCTGTGTGTTCTTCCTCATTAGTGAGCTCCCAGCGTTTGGACTGGTTTTGTTCTGAGAAGGGAGGGATGGAATGGAAATATAAAACCGCTTATCATGCCATTGTTTTGAGACTTCCTGACTGCAAAGAGAGTGGGCTCTCCCAACACATACCACATATGGCGAGGGCCACGTTCACTGCCCTTGCCCACTACCCCCTGGGCATAGAAACAATATGCTGGGGTGAAAAGAATATTTGAATTAAGAAATGCAGAGTCCTGTGTCTATCAGGTAACATTGCTTACTTCCCTCATTCAAATTCTTGACAGAGAGAGAGAGAGAGAGAGAGAGAGAGATTCAGTACACTTCAGGCTGCCCTTAAGCTCCTGATCCTTCTGCCTCCAACTGCCTAGTCCTGGGATTAGGGCCAGGCGCCACCACACCAAGCTCCTTTCTCCTGACATGAGGTGTTTGGGTCTAGTGAGTCTAAGATCCTGCTGGCTCTCGTTGAAAATGCTCAGTGCTCTAGATGTTAACAGATTAGACACTGACAGACTTTGAGCCCATGAGCTGCTGCAGAAACAGAGAAAGGGAATCCCCTCCCCCCTTCCCTGCCTGCTGGGACAGAAGCCCACCGAATCCTTACACTTCTGGTTGGAAAAGAGCGAATACTCCTTTGATGATTTAGGGAAGGAAACCCTCTCTGATAAGTCGTTAGCTCTTTCATCTTCTGACAATGATTAAATATAAGGGAAAAAAGGAAGCTCAGAGTCATTCTCTTAACCACCCCAATAGCCACAGTAATAAGCAAGTGAAATAATACTGGAAAATACAGAAAATTCTTCAAACATTAAGAGCTATGATCAGTTCTATGATGAAGGTTTGGCAGAATTCGGCTGAGAATCCATCTGGTCCTGGATTTTTCCTTTTGGGGAAGTTCTTGATTACATTTTCAATCTCTGTGGATGTGATAGGTTGATTTAGTAGGTTTGTTTGCTCTGGGCTAAGCTTTAGTTGGTAGGTGCCAACTGAGGAGGATATCCAGTGGGTTGGGGACAGGGAGGAGGAAAATGGGGATACCAACACAATGTTTGCTCATACAATGTATCTAATTTTGGATAGTAAAGATTTAAAAAAATATTCATATAATAAAAAGTAAAACTTTCCCCATGGGGGGGGGGAAATGTTGGGATCTCACCACCTGTGAGGAGGCTCTGCTTATTCTTACATTGCTATCATTGCTTTAATGGTGACAGAAAATGGAACTGTGTGTGAAGGTGGCTTTCTGGCACATTGGTATTCAACTCTGAGTTCAAACTGGCCCAAGAGTAAGAAGTTTGGCAAGGTTCCATTCTGACCACAGGGTTTCTGGATGGGATAGTGAGCTCGTCCAATGTAAGTAAGCTGACCACTGAGCAGTTGGTGAGTTCATTTATGGCAACTTTAATTTCCTGAGATACACATACTTATATATTGATGAAGGAATTTTGAGGCTCGGGGGTCCCCCAGATTTATGAACCTCAAGTTTTGGGTTCTTTCCTAATCATTAATGAAGAATAATAAATACAGAACCAAGAAGGACAAAATTATGAATTATTGAGTTTATTTGGGGAGAAATGACAAATTATGGAGTTTGTTTAAGGGGAATTGGTATCTGGGAAGGAAGGACGTAAGATGGTTTTATGTGGGAAACTTATTTAAGAAAGTTGGAAGTTTAGGGAGAAACTGGACTAGCCACATTATTAGCACATGGAAAGTAAGTGATCACTTAAGAGAAACTGAGGCTTTTAAAGAGAAGTTAGGATGGAGATACAGTGTGTGGCATCTATGGGAAAACAGGCTTCCAGGGAAAGATCAGAAGGGGTTGCAAACCCGTGGAAAGCTTTGAGGAAAGATTAGAGGGGCTGCGAACCCGGGGAAGGTGAACTCTAGGGGACAATCTGAGAGCTCAAAGGAGGGGAGCACACTTGGCATTGGCCACAGGCTTTCCATGGAGGGAGGCCAGGGAAACGTGAGCACACCCACGTGGCAGACCCAGAGTGGGAATCCGCACATGGGAAGCTAGGGACCATAGACAGATAAAGTGGGGGACTAGGATGAAGGAACAGGGCTAGGTCTTCCTTCCCCACCCAGCCAGGTGACTAAGTGGGGCTGGGAAGTTCAGGCCACACGGAACGAGGGCGAGAGGTCTCAGCAAGTGGAGGATCGGGAAAGAAGAAGAAGGCACATATCAGCCTGTCACCTTTATAGTGCTTAATCCACATAGGCGGGAAATATCTGATTTGTTACTAAATCGGGAGTTGGGCCTCAATCCCTGGCTGAAACCTGAATAAATAAGCTAACTTCTTCCTATTCTGTCTCAATACAATGCCTATGAGTGTGTTTTACAAGCTTGGGTTTCTTTCTAGCCCTGTGTTATAACTCTGCCTACAAGACACTGGACATCTTGGAAAGTTTCTTGGCTTAACCTGGACTAGAGTTAAGAGAGAAGTAAAGGTTATAGGGAAACAGAAATGTGTGTTAGGTTTAAACTTTAGTTAGAACTTCGACCAGCTGGATAAGGGTTCAGAGTTCAAGGCTACCAACTTATGCTGTCTTCTTCTTTTTTTTTTTTTTAAGGATTGTGTTTTCTTTATTTTACTTATTTACTGGGGAGAGAGAGAGAGAGAGAGAAAGGCAGACACAGAAAGGGAATGAGGGCACCAGGGCCTCCAGCCACACATGCACCACCTTGTGCATCTGGCTTTACGTGGATACTCAGTCCTTCTGCTTTGCAGGCAAACGCCTTATCTGCTGAGCCATCTCTCCAGCCCTTACGCTGTCTTCTGAGTGAGGCAGTGGTGGCTCCTGTAGTTCTGATATAGTTTTCTGTGAATGAGGTTGTTTCTTTTCAAGATTTGCATTAAATACTATATGCACATTGTATATTTAACATACAAAGGTCCCTTCACCTATACACACACACACACATGCACACACACAGTAAATATATTAGAGACCTGCTGTTATATGGTTTGTTGTCCCATTTAATTTTATAGTTTCCCATATCATAACATACTTTAAATTATATTTTATGGCTGTAAAATATTTCATTCTGTAATACTTGCAGAGTAATTAATATTTTGCTTCCTCTAAGATTTGTATTTATAGATATCACTGCATGAAACATCCTTAATTTATCTTTTATGTGCATCTGTTATCGATTCCTTCATCTGTGTTTAAGAGTCAAAGCTGTGGGAATTAGTTAATGGAAATGTGACTTAAGATATGAATTTGTCAGATTGTGGGAGAAAATAGGGATACAATGGACTGTTACTTTTGAGGGAAGCAGGTAGGTCATGTGGTTGGGTTTCTCTATGTGTTCCAATCCTGGCCGGCAGAGCTGAATGGAGCATTTGAGACCATTCATTCTCATCCCCTTCCTCCTCATTGTATCCATGTGATCTACTGTCCCCAGTCTTCAAGTTCAGATTGTTGGAAGGACAAAGTGCTTGTTCTCAGTGGCAGTCCCAGAAGACTCCTGAAAGCCATGTGGGGGATGGGGAGATCTTTGTTGTGGCTGCTGATCTATACAGAGCAGGGTCTCTCTGGCTCTGGCTCCGGCTCCCATGATAGTGGGCATCTGCAGCCTTTCTGACAGTCACAAAATGCCCCTGTTTTCTCTCTGTCCCCTAGGGCTGTACTCAAACCCTGTTAAGAAATGTCAGTTGTCCTTGTTTTAAGCCATGTTTTACATAAGTCTTTCTTCACATAGGCACCTCTTCAGCATCTATGCAGAAGTGAAAACAGCCATCACATGACAGCCTCGTGATGCGATCCTTCTCTGCTTGATTTCATTATGTACAGAAGCTCACGAAGACACAAATCTGTGCATTTATGGGAGGTGACTTGGGGGTGATCAGCTTTTTGCTGATTTAAAAATATACTTTGTGCTTTTGCTTTCTAACTTTTCCCCCATTAAGCAACTTTCAGGTTTGGAATTAGAAAAACAATGTTTATAAAGTGCAAGAAAGAAAACACGTTACGTTGCAGTTTGGCTTCTCTGATTTGGTTTCTGTGGCAGACGTGAATATTTGGAGACATTTGTTAACAGAAGCATGAAAGGCATTTTTTATTGTCCATAATGAGTTCCATTGTTTAGTGGGCCAATAATGAGTTGTTATCCCCAATTCCCCAATGCCCCCGCTCCCCATCCCCAGTCAGCTGGATATCCTCCTCCGTGGGCCGTCTGGATCAGTCTTTGTGGCAGGGGACCATGGATAGCCTGGTACTCAGCCTGGTTCTCCTGACCCATGTGTGGTTACTGAAAGGCATTTTTTGATGGTACCTATGGCTTTTATGTTTAGTTTAGTTGGGGTCAAAAAGCAAATATTAGATTTTTTTTTTTTTTTAGATTCAGATGATATTTTAAAGCAGACTTTGTGTCCTAGCAGCTCGATTCCCTGAGCCCTTATCTTTGTGGATAAAGATAGAAAAAAAAGTTTCTTCTCATATTCTTGAATACCTCAGAGCCTCTGGAGGGGTCCGGTTGGCCCAGAGTTCTGACCAAGCACCTCAGCGCCAGACCAGGGCCAGGAACAAAGCAAATTCCCAGACCCTGTCACAGGAAGAAATGCTAAGAAGCAGAAGCAGCTTCCTGGACAATTCCTTGAAGTTAGCACTGACCCAAGAGAACAGTTCAGTTGAACTCAGCACAGCCCACACAACAGAGCCCCTGAGAAGGATCTAGACGTGCCCCTGAGGCTGTACTCAGTGAAAGCAAGAAAGGGCCTGGGCAGTGAACAGACCTGAAAGCTAATTCCAGCCCTGCTTCTTTCTTGGATGAATTTGTTAAACTTTCTGGGCTTTAACTTTTCAGATGTACGAGGAAAGTATAATATCTGAACAGTGCTACTCTTTTTATTTATTTATTTGGTCTTTAAATTTTTATATATATGCAGATTATACACTATTGTCCCCTCACTCCGACTCCTGTTATCATGGGGACTGTTTTCCGTGGGGTTATGGGAGTCACTGTGGGGTCATCAAGGCCTCGGTCAGTCCCTGTGATGGAACTGGGAACTGGGCCTCAGGGTGTTCCTGCCCACTCTATGGCTCTTAAAATCTTTCCACCCCGTCTTCTGCAAAGTGCCCTGAGCCACGGTAGGCCTGTTGGTAGTCTGACTCGGTGTTGAGTTTTCTGTAGCCTCTGGAACTCTGCCTGCATAGGCTTTGATTATTCTAAGTGTCTGTCAACATCACTCTGGGGCTGGTTGTCAGGCTAGCAGTGAGAATAGTATTCATGATGTCACTTCATCTGAAATTTCTTCTGGGTCCTGGCAGATGTGGTAGAGGCGGACAGTCTCAAGGTGGGCAGTTGGATAGCTTCTTGTCTTATCTATGAGTCTAAGCTCTCCTCCATTTTCTCTGCCATCTGTAAAATAAAACAGATTCTCCAACCAAGCACAAAAGCAGCAGGAGCTCAAGGGGTTAATGCAAAGTTGTTAAGGAGATTTTTGGTGTGCCAGCCATGCTTTCCTGATTCTTGGGATTCTGACTTGGTTTCCAATACCAGATATGAGCTCCCTCCAACTGAGCGAACCTCTTGTCCAATCAGAGAACAGTTGGTTAGCTGTAGAGATGACATGTCACTATTGCACAAGTGTGTACATCTTATCGGGCTGGCTGATTTCATGGTCTGCGGGTCCCCTGCTTATTCTTGCTATTGGTGACTGCTGTCCTCCAGCACCTCTAGTAGGGATCCCCAGCACTGTGAGGGATTAAATGAGATGCATAAGCAGCTTTGTCCCAGGTCTGGCCTGGAGCAGGTACTTAACAAGCTGATGTTGGTAGTCCTCAGGAGACCAGTTCCTCCCCCCCCCCATTCAGATCTTCTTCTAGATTCACAAGACTGAGCAGTGATCTGCCCACACAGCCTGCCCCCCCCCGGCCCGTTAGGGTCCTCTTCTCTCCTACATTTATCTAAATTGCAACCTTATCTCAGATCCCAGTTCATCCCCAGCTTTTCCTGTACCGTTCCTTAGCAGCCCACATAAATCTCTATATTTAGAAAATATCTGTTGAAGTAGCCACCTGGTTGATCTCAGTGGTTTTTGGCTTATCTCTTTCCATCTTGGATGTAACCTTCCTCTAGTCCTATGGCAGGTATGATTCTCACCACAGAGATGAACTCATCCTGTGAGTGATGCCTACTGTTTCTTATGTGGTACAACCATGGGGTGCTGTGTTTGCCCAGCATGGCCCCATGCCTGTCTTGGCCATCTTCCATCACGATCCTTTACCACAGCTCTGGTCTGAGGCGTATGCCACGCATGTCTCCTTCCCTCACAGAACTCAGACCCCTTCCCGGCTCTGCTCACCTGCACATCTGGAAGCTGGACCTTCGCTTCTCTTATAAATCCTTATAAAATTCACCTGTTCTTGGCCTTGCCTCTGTCACTTGGGCTCCTCCGTGTCTCTGCTTCATCTGCCCTGTTTGTGTTTTCTTCCCAAATGGTAAGCTCCAGATGAGGGATGACATCTGCTCTGCCATGTTTACAGTCTCATTTTAAGTTCTTCCAGGAGGCAGAGCCTATGGCTGGAGGGAGGAAAAGCTAGGCGGAAGAGTCCATGCCGGATGTGTGGCTTTCTGGGTTCCACTCCTGGGGACCCTCTGAGGAGAGTGTAGAAAGCATCTCATGCACCCTCTGGAAGACAGGGTGGTCCACCCACTGCCATCTGCTGTCCTGGGATTTGACTGTCACACTTCCAGGCTGAGAGAAAGCTCTGCCTGGACCAAACCTTGAGGCAAAACGGTGAAGTGACGTGGTGTGTGCTTGGGGAATGGCCACACAAGTGAGCAGGACTGACCGGAGTTTAGGCTTCAGCGGTGCCCACACTGTCTTCTTCTGGGCTAGGCTGGCTGGCACAGAGAGCAGGTGTCACAGGAGCGGAGAGATAAAGGACAGCGACTCTTCCCCTGCCCAGCAAATGAGGCAGTGATCTCATTGTTACCATTAATAACCCTTAAATCTTGGGCTTCTGCTCTCTCAGGCCCGGTGAGCACACCCTCTGGATCCTGGTGCACAAAATATTCCATCGGAAAGTTTGCTGGTTCAGAGGTGTTTCCAACCGCATCCACAACAATCTCCTTCCTCTGCTCTTCCTCATGCTGGAGGTGGGCTTGACTCACTCTTCACCTATCCTCTTGGGGGGGGGGGGTTGTGTGGTCCTGGCTGTCTGTGGTCCCTAATCCCCACCCATCAATTAGGAATCCCCCGAATTGCTTGGCAGCTAGACCTTACTATTCTGTAACTCTGGAAATTATGATTCATCTTGGTTTTAATAATAGTGGTGATTCTACCCTTATGAAAATATAAGGTGCAAAGTCAGGGTGAGGTAGGGCTTGGGCACTCTGCCTCCAGCCATGACATCCTCGATCCTTCTGGAAGAGTTCATTGGCTGCAGACAAGTGGATACATGGGTTGTCAGTCAGCTCCCGAACGTCCACTGGCTTCAGTTCTGCTTTCTGTTCATGTCTTTGGAAGATAATTCCAGACTCTGTGTTCAAGGTGACCTTCATCCTTGCATACAGAAATGTGCTACGAACCAAGAAGAGAATGTCTTCGTGTGGCTTAGATGCCACAGAGAAAGGAGCTTCCTATTTACTGGCATTGGACCTTCTGACGGCCACTGCTAAGAATAGTTCAGGATTTTATTGGCGTCTCGTCTGCATGCAGGGCTATTGTGCACCTCTGAAGAATGTTTTGTACAGGGTTGCCCTCTTGGGATATACCTTTTGTTTTCCAAGCAGTTTCAGGAAACAGCAGTCCTACAGCCAGCCTGCGGCCATCGGGTTTACATCAGTGTGTCCCAAGTGCTGCCTTCTAATACAGAGGCCCGGCTGAGTGTGGTGCTATTCTGTACCTCTTGAGACGTGATCTGGGGTCACCTCTGATCCACTTGCAGGTATGAGGCACTCTGAACAGTGTCAGAGGGTCACCCCGACTCTTTCTGCCCAGGTTGTCTGAACTGTGGGTCAGCCTGCCTCTGGCAAATAGCAGATTTCGGGAATTACATGTATTTGCTTATGGAAAGAAGAGACATTTCATCTTGCGGGCGATGCTAGCAGACTGCAGGTGGACCAAGGTGTGTTAACAGGTGCTGCAGTTCCCTTCTTGTTGCTGGGACAAAACACCCAAGCAAAGCAGCTTCTGGAGGAAAAAGGTTCCTTTCAGCTTACTCAGTGTTGAAAGGAAGCTTCATGTGTCTGGGAAAGACCACTGGGGAGACGGGGGAGGGAGCTAGCCCTGAACGTCCCGCGGACCCATAAACCTCAACGCCCACCCCTAGTGACACATCACATCTAGCGGGTCTCCACCACCCAAAGGAGTCACAACTCTCCCAAGCTGCCCTCAGGTGAGGACCAAGTATTCAAAGCACATGAATCTGTGGGGGACATTCATGCGGATCACCGAAGTATGTTGTCATTTTGTACACTTGGTGACGTGTCCAGGATCACAGCTGCCCGGGACTCTGCAGTGAACACTCTATTAACAGCAGGAGTGTCCCCTCTATGTCCTATTTCAAGATTACCCCAAGATCAGTGTCAAGTAACACTCATATTATTCGTGCCCCACCATGAATAAGTGAACAGTGAACACCGAGTAATTACTCAAGTACAAAATTAGGAACAAAGAAGCACTTTTCTCCCTTATACAGCAGACTTAGAAGCAAGTAACAGTGAGATGTGGTTGGGAGCTGGTAATTAAAAGGGTAAATGAAGTGATTAAGAGAGAGAGTGACCTGGGAAGATCACTGGAGGCACGGAAGCAGCCTGTGTAAAGGAGGAGTCCATCCAGGTGCACAGGAGGACTGACAGAACGCCAGAGCACAGGGAGCAGACTGGGTGGGGGTGAAGGTCCAGGAGGGGTCAGAAGCCAGACACCTGGGAAAGGCAAGGGTCCATTCCGAGTTGTGGTCTTTAAGTGCGATGTGTGATAAGATCTAGTGTGGGGAGTGACCTGGGGACAGGGAAGACCAGGAGGAAGAAACCTGGCTGGAGGTGATGGTGGCCTGACCTGTGGTGGCAGTGCTGGGGGTGGAGGAGAGGGGACTGAAGAAAGGGAGGAAGACTTCAGAGAACTCTTGTGTGTCTTTCCATGAGCCGCTGGCTACATGGAAGCGTTTCCTAAGACAGGGAATGCCTTCTTTACTAATTTAATTAGCGTGAAAATGTTGATATAAATACATAATAGTAAGCTAAAATATGGCTTTGTCACAAATTATCACATCCTGTGGTTTGACACTGCCCAGAGGCCAAGAAAAATATTTTACTGCTTATTCTGTTTTATTGTTTTGGATTCTCCCCAGAGAGGTCCATCACTGCTGACTCAGCACACCATCAGGGTTCCAGCAAAACAGGAACAGCAAGTTTTTTTTTTTTAAAGTTGTACTTCAGTGGGCTGTCTACAAGTTTGCAGGCACAGACCCCAGAGAGAAACTGTTCTAATGCCAGCCCATAATGAGCTTCCACATTGCTTTGTTGAAAAGTGATTCTATCTGGTGTTTCCTCAAGGATGGCTCTGGGTAGTGCTGGAGACAGTGCTGTAGAGACATGGTGGTAACAACACTGCTCATGGTGATCCTGGGGTCTTTGATGGAATGCTGCTGGGGTTCCTGGTGAGCCTGGCAATGACGGTGATCGTGGTGGCCATGGAGTTAGCCAGGGTGGTGACATCATGAAGGATGAAGACACCACATTCTCACCAGAGGGCTTCGAGGAGCACAGGCCGCATCCCCATTGCAGAGGGAGGCTGGAGTGATGCAGCTGGCAGAGTACGTTGACTACTTTAAGGACCTTTGCGCCTCCAGAAGTACACATCTGGTACAGTTGAGTCACTTTCCTGTCGCCGTGGGTGGAGGAAGGCAAGAGAATTAGAGGGAGATTTTCAAGGTGATCAGGTATGAGGTCTGGGGTGTAGAGTTTTGTGGTGGTTTGAATCAGGTGCCCCCCCCCACATAAATTTATGTGCTCTGGATGCTTGCTCCCCAGCTGGTGGCAACGTGGGCTGTGGAGCCTTGCTGGAGGAGGTGTGTAAGTGGGGGTGATCTTCAGGTTTGTTAGAGGCTCCCTCTCCTGCTGCTGTTGCCCACCTGCTGTGGCAGAGGTGAGGTCCAGCCTCTGCTCATGCCATGCTGTCCCTGCCATCAGGGAGCTTCCCCTCGAGACTGTAAGCCAAAAATAAAAATGGTCTTCCCATCAGCTGCTTTGGGTTGGGTGCTTTGTTGGGGTCAACGAGAAGGTGACTGCAATCACCACTTTCCTGCACAGAGCTGAAGTGAGCAGAGCCGTCAAAGCGAGGAGGAAGAGCGGATGGGACCGCGCAGTAGCTCACTGCTGACCCTCTCTGATGAGAAGCTTCCGCTGCTCTTTTGTCCTGACGTTTATTTCTCAGCCCAGTGTTTTCATTCTCCTTGTTTCTTGGGGACTCTGCTTGCTGCCAGTGTAGCTTGAGCTGTTCTCCTGCCTGCCTGGTGTTCTCTCTCTCTCTCTCTCTCTCTCTCTCTCTCTCTCTCTCTCTCTCTCTCTCTCTCTCCCTCCCTCCCTCCCTCCCTCCCTCTCCCTTTCTCTCTCTCTCTCCCTCTCTCTCTGTCTCTGTGCTTTGCTCTCTCTCTCCTCTGCATCTGATGATCTGTAGGCCATTATTGACTTATTTCTTTATGTTCTCTTTTTCACAAAAATGCAGATTCCACGACCACAGACTTTATCCACTGCTTTGTTCCCAGCTCTGAAGTAGTGCCTGGCACATAGCGCTTCATAGATGCGTTTTGCATGAATGATGAAATTACTTAACCTCCCTTCCTCTTAGAGGGTCCAACAGATGCCATCGTGCATGTCACACGGGGGCCTAAGGGAAGAAATGAAGTCATGTAGGTGGACTGCTTGGGACTGTAGGGCCGGTACACTGCACTTCCTTAACTCCTTTCTCCCTGAATACCTAGAGTTCATTCTGGAGAGCTCCTTGTTTCCCGGGCGACGCTCCTGGCTTCTCCTGGCTTCTCTTCCTCTTGCCCCTCAGCTAGCTCATCCCAAAGACAGGCTCAGTGGCCTCAATAGTGTCTCTTTTTCAGCTTATTAACAAGACTGAATATTATCATTAGTAAACTATACCATTAGTCAACATAATTATATAATCATTCTAATATGTTCTGTGATGTAGAATCCTTGTGTTATTTTTACACAGCTGACAGTATAGTCAACATCATTCATGACATGCTCTTCATTTCCTGTGAAGTAGTTGTGATTATTTTCACTGTATAGACGGGCACACCAAGGCTTAGAAGGTTCATGTATTACCAACAGCACACACCTAATAAATGAGAGATTCTCGGGTTCATTTTTTTTCACGTTAATTTATTTATGCATTCATTCAAAATGCAACGTACAATGTGTCAGGCGTGAGGGCTGGCTCTGGAAAAAATACCATGGGATCAAAACACTCATGTGGATCCTGCCCACATGAGGGCCTTGTGTTGGAGGGAGGTTGAGCAAGGCCTTCCTGGGGAGGGGATCATGACAAGAGCTAGTTGTGTGCAGATCCCAGAAGAGCAGAGTGGGCCCAGGGAGAGCTAGGGCGAGGTTTGGACAGGGCCAAGCAGTGCTTGCTCAGGAACGAAGGAAATGTCTGCAGCACTGGAACGCAGGGGCAGAAAGTCTGGTCAGGTCCAAACACTGGCCATTGAAAGGATTTTCTTCTTTGGTCATTGGGGTACCGCTTAGGGTTTTTAACAGGGTATGACCAGATCTGTAGCTAGCGGCTTCGAATGTTCATTGTTGAAACGTTTCTTTAACTAGACATAATTCTCCTTTGAATTTTTAGAACAGACCCGAGGGCTGCCATTTGGTCAAAGGATGCTTTTGAAACTCAGCAGGACTTAAATGAGGTAGGTGGAATTATCACTGGTTATATGGACATGAATTAGCCAGTCACAATATTCACTATTCTTTTACACAGCGAAATTGATTTCGGTTAAAACTTTAAGAATCTTTGCTCTGACATGGACTTTCCCATGACTGTACCTCTGAGTTCTATTGGTAACGTTTCTCCCCACTCTGGAACAAACACATTTCCAATATTATTTTTGAGAGTGCTTACCATACCTTGGATCACTTCTTTGTTCAATTTTCAACTTTGCCTGGGTTGTACAGGTGATGACATTGATAGAACGTTCTTTCCATCTGCATCTCGCTCTCTCCCTCAGTACTTTTCCCCTGGCTTTTGCAATCTCAGAAAATCATGCTCCCTCTTCACTCATAAGCACAATACAGTGTGAGGTGGTCAGTGTGGTCACTGTCCCATGCTTTGAGATATGAAGCCTTAGTTTCCTCTTCAAGGTATAGTCCTGTGCAATGTAGATGGGGGATTCTGATTCAGTATTTTTTATGAAAATTGAATATGCATATAGAACAATGTTCTCAGGAATATGACCAAGAAAGGGAACAGCGCACGTGCTGGGTGTCCCTGATCTCTTTCCATCAGTTCTCCCTATGACACAACTCTTATTCCTATGTGGATTTGCTTTGCTCCCTCTGATCCTTTTATTCATGGGCTCTGTGAACTCAGCTAGCTTTCTGGCTCAGTGACGTGTCTGTGAGGATGATTCATGTTTGGGACATTGTTGTGGTTTTCATTTCCTTTGTCGTGACCTGATGCATGACTGTTTCTAGGTTTTGACTTTATGATCATTGTGTTTGAGTGTGTTGTCTGTCTTGGTTTTGAGACTTTATTGTCACAGCAGAGAGAAGAGGGGATGAAAAGAGGAGTGAGAGAGAGAAAGAGAGAGAGAGATCAAAGAGAGAAAGCAAGAGGGCCCAAGAAAGGGAGAGAGGGGCCCTGCAAGAGGAGGAAGAGGGGGATAGAGCAGGGTGATTCACCTAGAGCAGGAAGAGAGAGCTTGATTATATTGTTTTAATGAACATTTTCTAGCTTCCTGGAGCAGCTGAGTTTTTATGGAAGTGTCACTTCTATCTTTGCCATTGGAAGTAGAATTTTTGTGCTTCTTTTTGTTCTCATCATTGTTGTTTTTCAGTTGACACCGAGCATTATAGCTTTCTAAGCCACAAACAAACAAACTAAACAGCATGCTGGCAAATACCTTTAATCCCCGAACTAGGGAGCCTGAGGCAGGAGGATCACCATGAGTTTGAAGTCAGCCTTAGCTAGAGTGAGAGCCAGCCTCAGAAATAAAATAAGATGGGGACTGGAGAGATGGCTCAGTGGATAAGGCACTTGCCTCCGGTGCCTAAGGCCCTGGTTTCAATTCCCCAGGACCCACGTAAGCCAGACCCACAAGGTGGTGGCCCTGGTGCTCTCTCTCTCTCTCTCTCTCTCTCTCTCTCTCTCTCTCTCTCTGCTTGAAAAATAAATAAAAAAATATTTTAAAAAAGAAATAAAATAAGATGAAATGGAATGAAACGAAGCATCCTACCAGTTTTGCATCTATACTCCTTGAGTAACATAAGTGTGTCATGAGCTTTACGAGATGATGGGCCACAAGCAGCTTCCATGGACCCTAATGTCGTCTACACATAATGACAATTATAAGATGCTGCATGCTGCGTCCTGTGCCCTCCCGGGTTCCACGACTACTGTGTCACTTCCTGTATTCGGCCCTTCTCAGCCCATTTGTTCTGTCGCCGATGGAAGGGACTCAGCTGTAGTTGGGTTCCAGACCTGGTTCTTGGTCTGTCTCGAAGGTCTCTGTGCTGTGGTGGGTGATGTGCGGTCTGGCATTTCTGTGCATGTAATACATGTGTTTTCCACATTTTTTCACTAGGTTGAAAAGCTCACTAACGTCCTGATTCCCCGTAGATATGTTTTCTCCTGACAGTCTATGACTCCCAGGTTTTTACCTTTGGCCTCTTGCTGGAACTCTAGTTATGATTTCATGTTTTCTGGTGGTATCTGTGACTTCACTACTGGAGCTTTTTTCTTAAAAAATGAAAATTGATTAAATTACCCTCCACCTGTTCATCTAAGCTGCCTCCCGAGCCTCTGTAAGGTGTCAGGAGATTTCCTTCACTGGGGCCTCCTCAGCTCTGCTTGGGGGATATTCTATTTTTTTTTTTTTTTTTTTTTGGTTTTTTGAGGTAGGGTCTCACTCTAGTCCAGGCTGATCTGGAATTCACTCTGTAGTCTCAGGGTGGCCTCGAACTCACAGTGATCCTCCTACCTCTGCCTCCGGAGTGCTGGGATTAAAGGTGTGCGCCACTGCCGTAGTCAGCCACACACCGCTGGGATGAATCTTCAAACCAGGCATGATTTGGGGAGGAAAATTTATTCAACAGATCTAGGGGAAGTTAAGGAAAAAGGCTGGCCCCTTTTCCCAGATCCAAGCAGAGACAGAGACAGAAGCCCAGCACCAGCACCAAGCAAGCACACCATAACACACTGTGATTCACAAAATGCAGATCTCCAGACCAGGGTTCTGGCTCTTCTTTTGCACATCAATCCTTAGTATTTTCCATCCAAATTAGAAAGGGTCAGTCCCCAGGAGGCTGGGCCAAAGGGGCACTTCCTCCAGCCAGAAGCCTGGATACAATTAATAATTTTAATAAATCCTTAATTCTTTGGGGGGACATTATTCAAACTACCACAGCCACCCCACCCGGCTTTGGAGGATATTCTAGACTAGAAAGCCTTAGTTTCCTCTTCAAGGTATAGTCCTGTGCAATCTAGATGGGGAGTTCTGATTCAATATTTTTTTATGAAAATTGAATATAAGTATAGAACAATGAAGTTCTCCCTATGAGACAACTCTTATTCATATGTGGATTTGCTTTGCTCCCTCAGATCCTTTTATTCATGGTGGAATTAGAGTCTACTTTTTCTATTCTAAAACTAGAAAGTACTAAGAAGCCCCATCCTTGAGTCTTGTTTATTCAACGCTGGCATTTGTCCATCCCAAATTAGTCACTACGACCTGGCAGTTTGTGAGAAGCTGATTGGCTAGACCTGATCCATACTGCCCACTCTGAAACCAGGAATGTTATTTGCAGAAGAGGGATAATTGGACGCTGTCCCTGGAAACATGGCTCCAAGGTGACTGTCCTCTCAGCTGATCCACTGAGGAGCCTCCTGATGCTGGCCTCATGTGGTTTTCAGAGTCGAGATAAAGCGACCTTGCTCGCCTACCGAGGTTTCTTCATCCACCAGAATACTGTCCTGATTCATTTAATTTTAGCCCCCTTTTGTTGTGGACATCAGTCAGGACCTCCTGTTGCCACTGTTGTCATGGTGTGAGCCCTGGTCCTCATTCCCAGGTGGCTGAGCAAGCTGCTTCGAGGCCTGGCTGATCATGTCCTGTCCTTCAGAATCCACTAGCCAGGCCGGATGCTCCCTTCCAGGGAAACCAGGCCTCGAGTCTGAACCCTCAAGGGATCCTTTGTGGTGCTGACAGAAAGGGTAGAAGCCAGGCCAGCTGTTGGCTGCATCCTTCCTCGTGTGGAATGAACTTGGAGAGACATCAGAGGTTGTGCTGAGCAGAGAAGTCATAGGGAGACATTGCAGGCTGCCCACCTGTGTTTGCTTCCTTCTCCCAACCATCCTCATCTCCCCCACTCTGCTGAGGCTTGGTGGTCGGCTTCAGCTCTCTCCTCTGATACAGGATCTCTCGGTCTTTTTCTTTGTCATTCAGTCTTTCATTAATTGGTCTTCACATGACCAATATTTTACTCAATCCTCAGTCAGCAGGTAGAGCTGTTTATGGAGGTTGTGGAACTCTGAGAGGGTGGAGCCTTGCTGAAGGAATTGCGTTCCTGGGGGGCGGGCCTTGAGGTGGTACAGCCAGGCTCTGCTTGCAGCTTCCTGTCTCTCTACATCCTTCCTGATCATGGGAGATATGATACCCACTTCCTGCTCCCACCATGCTTTCCTTGTCATGATGGACCCCACCCTCTGGAACTGTCAGCCAAATGAAACCTGTTTCCTTCCTAAACTGATTCTGCTCAGGTATTTTGTCCCAGCACAAGAGAGTAACTAACACACAGATACATACATTAACTGCTGGTCTCAAGGCCAAATTCTGCCTGGGAGCTGTGGCTTTGTGGGTGTTTTTGAATGGGTGATTCTTTGAGCAATATCTATTTAGAAGCACAAGCATGCAAGGGATGATGGGAAGAGGCTGCAGTGGGCCAATGAGCATTTTCAGGTTTAAAAGGCCAAGGGTCAATTCTGGATCTCATACCCTCAAGGCTGGCTCTCCTGACATCGACACACTTTGTCCTTTTAGGATATTTTGTCTATCTAAGTTCCGGTTACAAGGCAGGAAGAAATGAATTTCATTTTCTCAAAAAAAAATTGTATTTGAGGAAATGACTAATGCCTTCTAATGTGACTGTCATCCATAAAGACTTCTGTACCTCATTGATTTCAATATTTATTTATTTCATTTGATTGCCAGCAGATGAGTTATTGATTTGTTGAAACTTAGAAATTGGAGGGAAGGTAGTGCCATCAGAAGTGAAATCAGATCAAGCAATGGGCCAGTACAGTCAGGTGACCCAGAACGAACTGGGATCAGGGCTCAGTGGGCCTAGACGTTGGGCCTCTTGCATGAAAATTCACTGGAAGCTCCGAATGGATCCTGCCTGGGATGCACATCTTCAACTCCCCAGTGATCACTAAGAACTTGATGTTTCTGAACTAGTACCAGACAGCCTTCCAAATCAATACCCAGAGCCCCCCCCCCTGCCACCCCAGTCATTCAAGTATCCAGTGAGGCTGTAAGAGTAAAGCTAACATGAAACATCAGTCTCTTTCAATTGGCCTTCTTTCCCCACGGTGTCCTCAGAAGCAGCAGAAATGGAGGTTCCAGGCCCCATGGTGCTGGACACGGCCCACACAGAAGTGGACATGTGTAGCTGTTGCTTTTTCATTGCTGTGGCCTCATAACCTGACCCAGACAATGTAACAGAGGCTTTCCTTTGGTTTTTAGTTCAGAAGGTTCCATCCATCATGGCAGGAAAGGCAGGAGGCTCCTCTACGTCACAGTGGGCGGGAAGCAGGGAGAGAGGAACTCCTGGTGCTTGGCTGGCTTCTTTCCCTTTTCATTCTGCTTCAGCCCATTGGGCAGTGGCACCCACATTCAGGCTGGATCCCCCACAGGGCCCACCCAGATAATCTCCTGGAGAAAGGCCCTCACAGAGATCCACAGAGCCTTGGCCTCCTGGGTGGTCGAACATCCTGTCAGGTTGACCGTGATGACTAACCATCACAACACAGAAAAACTATCACATTTTGTCTGGAGTATCAGGAAGGAAACGGGCAAGATGCTAAGAGACATATTACAAGGCTCTGTTTAGATAAGATAATCAGAACTGGTTCAATAACTTGATGAAAATCGGACCCTAAAGCAGCTGTAGCAAAATAGATATGGGGGCCTGGGGATGTCAGGGAGGGAACAGGTGAGTCACAGTTGTCAAGGAAGGGATTGTGTGTTTGTGGGTGTAGATGTGGGGGTGTGGGGTGTGGAGCTATACTCAGTGAACTCAGAAGAGCAGTAAGGAGGTATCCGCGGACTCAGCTGTATCCTCAATTTTGAGTAAATTTTCTTTTTAGTTTGTTTCATTGTCACCCTAGAGAATCTGCAGACAGTTTTGGGAACTAGAAAGGGATGTGACAAGGCCCTTAACTCCTTACAAGAAAGAAAGTATGAGCTATCCCTTCCCCATAACTGGAGACTTGAGGACAATGGTACCCTAAAATAGTTTCCAGCCTTCCAGCTCCCCACTCTGGGGGTGTTCTCTATTCCAACCCAACCAAAGTGGGACCTGGGTAATTGCAGAGAAGAGAAAATGAGTATTTTCTAAAACAAGCTGCATTGTGTCAAAGATAAAAATTAGATTTTAGAAAACCACAACCTATTTTCACAGACTCTGCTCTAGCTTCTTTCTTACCCACACGGGGAGTGTGGCAGGTAGATGCCCTGCCTTAGAGGAGCTGTCCATTCCAAGTCCATTTCCCTGCTGATTCTAGGCACCTTGCCCTGGAGGCTTTGGACGTCACCCTGGAGCAGATTCATCGGCTGCAGCAGTCGTGTTAGTCCTGTAGGAATCCAAGGTCCCTTGAGCTGGGCTGGGCTGAGACAGCATTCAGACAGCATGCGGTTTTTTCCTCCAGGTTGTGGTAAAGAGGAAAGTATGTCTCTGTGTTAAGGCCACTAAGTCAGGTGTGACTGAGTAGTTACGGGAGCTGTCCTCCTCTCATAGGGCTCCGGGGCCCTAAGAAAGTCATACCCGTCGTCCTGTTTGTGTACTGGCTTGGAAGCTCTAGGGGAAGGGGCTTGTGCTGGTCTCGCAGCCCAGATCCAAGCAGAGCTCTTCAAGAGACGACTGCCTGAGCCCTTGAGTGGCATGTGGCTGTCCCAGCTGCAAGGGGCCCACTGCCCTGCCAGGACACTGCAAGGTGACCGTACACCTTGAAGGGCTTGATGGGACTCAGACCTCATAGACAGACTGGTTGTCTCCCTGGGCGAACACCCATGTGACAGTGGCTTGTGTCACCTATGTGACAGTTTATGGGAAATGTCCCCTGCCCTGTCACACTGAGACCCCCCACATCAACAGGAGAGCGACCCCCTCAAGGACCTGTTCCTGACAGCATGCCAAGTCCCCACTCTGCCCAGGGTGACTTGCAAATGCCCTGTGATGCTGACCAGCAGTGATGGAAGGGCACATGATGGGGCAGAGCAGACCTGAGGACAGATGGAGTGCTGGGCTCCTCCGTCCTGCCTCCTTGTTCTGTCCCAGGCTGTTCGCTCTGCTCCTCGTCTCTTTTGACCCAATTCTCTTCCTTCTTGCTTCATTGGTTAGTTCTTTTCTGCCCTGTTTCTTTTTTGGGGGGAGGGCATTTTGGCATCAGCTCCGTGATGTCCAGGGAAAGTATAGAAGAGGGAGCCATTGAGCACTGCCAGCTCCATTTCTTTAAGCTTAGTTCCACCTGGTATCCCAGAGCCAGGCAAACGAGTCAAGCAAGTGGGGTCTTGTTCAGATGGTCAAAAACACGTGCTTCATACTTCCAGCCATCACCAGGTCACACACTTGGCCTGACCCCTAGCTGGGATCTAGAAGCTTCGGAACTTGCAGTGTAGCATACGGTATCCATGTAGGGAAAGGCTTTGCTATTTGTGCTTCATGAGTTCAGAGAGCCTTTGGTTCAGTTACAGAAACTGTCTACGCACCCACTGGCCTCAGATCTGTGTGTGCACTTCTGGTTGAAGGAGACGTAGACGTCATCCCGCCGAGGCAGCACAGTGAGGATCCAGTGTGGTGCGTCAGTGTGGAGTGTGGCGTCACCACACAGCCAGACCTCCCAGCAGTGCCTGGGGTTTGCAGACATTCACCGAGACCCCAGAGTCCAGTCCTGGCACTCCACAGAGAGCTTCTCCTGCCTTCCTGCGTTTCCTATTTCAGCAGCTCTCACGGCAGGTGGCTCTGTTACTGTCATTTCCCCCTCTTTTTACAGATGAGAAATCAGGGTTTGGAACAGACAAGGTGCTTGCCCAGAGTCAGCCAGAGTTTGTGAGCACTTTGTGCTTCTGACTTCCCCGTGGTTCTGTGAGAGCCTGAAAGTCAAGATTTCTTTTGCTCTGTGAAACATACAAGAGCTTGAGCCTAAAAGCTTGAACCAGGCTTCCACCACATTCGAAAAGCAGGCTGGGCACGTGGCTCACTTATCCAGCATGCACGAAGCCCTGGGTTCCATCCAGGCCCAGTGGTGCATGCCTACAATCCCAGCACTTGGGGAGGTGTAGGCCGAAGGATCAGGAATTCAAGGTCATCCTTGGCCATACATAGCCAATTTGAGGCCAGCCTGGGTCACATGAGTTCCTGTCTCAGAAAAATTAAAAATAAATTTAAAACAACCAGGCAGCTCTCTTTACCTATCATTCTTTTTTTAAAAAAAATCATAGCAGACTACACACAAGAATACATTTTCCACTTTAAGTACTTTTTAGTGTGCAGCTTACTGATGTTAAGAACATTTGCCTTGCCAACTAGCCACACTTTCATCATCGCTACGTCTCTCCATTGTGCAATACTGAAATTAACAGTAACTCCCATCTTCCTGCTCTGCAAGCCCTTGGCAGTTGGCTGTCTGTTTTCTCTCTCTGTAACTTCACTACTTTAGCTCAGCAAGTGGACTATGTGGTATCCATCCTTCTGTAACCCCTGTGTTTCACTGAGCAGAATATCCCAAAGGCTCATCTTTGTGGTGGACTGTATGGGAATGCTCTCACTTCTTGATGCTCGGTGATGCTGTCATAAGTATAGCCCTGGTTTCTTATTTTCCCATTCACCTGGTTCTTTAGAAATTTGGTTCTTGCACTTTGTATTGGTTTTTGAGGGGGTGCTATAACAAAATACTGCAGGCTGGGAAGCTTACACAACAGAAATATATTTTCTCACAGTTCTGGAGGCTGGAAGTCCAAGGTCAGAGTGCCAGTAGTATTGGTTTCTCTTGAGACATCCCTCCTTGGTGTTCAGGCAGAGCCATCACATGACCCTCTGTGTGCATGGGGGTTCCTGGGTCTCTGCCTCTTCTTGTGAGGACACCAGTCACATTGGGCTGGGTTCCCACCCTCATGACCTCATTTAGCCTTAATTACCCCCTTTAAAAGTCCTGTCTCCAATTATAGTCACATTGAGGTTAGAACTTCAGCGTTTGGATTCTGGAGAAAGAAAATTCAGTTCCTAACTCCCTCTTTGTTCCTAAAGTGCTGTGACTGTGGGAACACTGATCACTGTCAAGTCTCTGCTTTGAATTCTCTTGGGTAGATATGTTCCCAGGAGATTAAATGGCACTTGTACCTTTGGTATTTTCAGGGCCCACCATACTGTGTCTTATATTGGCCACACCATTTTACACTCATGCGACATCTAATCCTCAGAGCCCTGGGGCCTTTGCCGTCCCAGACCCTCCCATAAGAGGTTTGCTGGAATCATTCCTGAGGCTCTCTGGCTAATTGATTGGTTGTTTTAATGACTAAATTCTTCCAGAAACTTAAGTGTCCTTGCTTCTTCTGTTCTTCCTCTCAACTACCAAGAGCTCTTGCTGACATCCAGCTGCAGAGGAACCTCCCAGAAAGGAGGAAAGTGTGTTGTATGGGCTACTTCCTCATTGCTGGGACAAAAATGCCTGACCAGAGCAACTTACAGAAGGAAAAAGGTTTAATTCAGCTTCCGGTTCCAGAGGGCAGAGAGCAGGGAGTGCGTGGTAGGGGTAGAAAGCCCAAGTAACATTGTCACATCGAGGGAGGAAGGAAAGAGAGGGGAGAGAGTGGGGAGAGGGAAGGAAGGAGGGAAAGAGTAAGGAGAGCCTGGCTGAAACGCCTCAAGCCTGCCCCCAAAGACAGCTTCCTTCAACCTACATAAATAACCCCCCTTTTCTGGTGATCAAGCGGGCCAAGTGCTCAAACACATGAGGAGCCTATGGGTGGGGGCATGACAGTCAGACCAACACACCTGCCCTCAGGTAGACACTTAGTCTGAGCTGTGGCTTCAGGCACCACCCCTGAGCACTGATGATGTCACATATGCCCAAGTCTGAGCAGACAGAGGAGAGGCCCTGAGCCTCCTGCCACCCTGCTGTCTTCAGGCTGGTAACTGACAGTGGGTGGAGCTGGCTCAACAGTTGAGAACTTCCCATGCAAGCAAGAGGGCCTGAGGAGACCCTAGAGGCAGCTGGAGCTCCATCCTGATCCCCAGGACCCACATAAGCAGCTGGGAGTGGGCATGATGTCTGTAACTCCAGTCCGTGGGGAGCAGAGATTCGAGGGTGACTGAGCTCTAAGCTCTGGAATCAGTAAGACTCTGGTTCAAGTAAGAATAATGAGGAGGGAGACCCAGCATTTCACCACCTCAGGCAAGTGCCCGGCACTGCATGGGCGTTTATATGTGCATACACGGGGGCGCACACACATAGCGCAAAAAGAGGCATCCATCAGTGAACCTCTTTAGCTGCTGGGGGAGTTGGTAAGGGGGAAGGGAAGGGTTGATGTGTGCCTGGGGAAGGGCATGTGAGTCTGTGGCAGAGTTGTGGGGTGATGGGGTGGGTGTAGAAGACGCTCTGTGTGGATAGGTTAAGGCCTGTGGGGCTTGATCAATGGCAGGTGGGGTGTGGGGAGGTTTGTATGTGTGTGGATCAGGGCTTGAGTGGAGGCTGAGTATAAGACACCCTCATTGGGTGAAGGTGTGTATGCAGTAGGGGTGGGATTTGGAGGTGAAGGGGGATGTGGAGTTGGGAACAAGGGCGTGGGAGGTTTTGCGTGTGTAGGGAGTACTCCACGAGGCAGGGGGTGGAGCTGTGGAGTGGGGTGCTTGGGCGGGTGGGGAGCAGGGTCTGGGGGTGCAAGGGGTGCCCATCAGTGTTGAAAGGGCAGGGAAAGGAGCAATCGCTCTGTTCCGGGTGGGTGGAAGAGCTGGGGAGACCCGCGGTGCCCAGCCAGAACCCAGGCGTGAGTCATGGTCACCTGGTTTGCAGAGTTAATTTGCGGGGCTTGTGCATCACGCAGGCTCCCTGCGTGCGTCAGTCAGTCCGTGGGTCGGTGTGACTTGCTCTGACTGCGAACCTGGAGACACGCAGACATGGGGAATGGAGGGATGGGTGGAGGAGGTGCTGGGGGGCTGTGGAGGAGGGGTGACTCTCCCTGGGCCGCTTTGGAACGGGTTCTCCATGCCAGGCAGCTGGGGGCAGAGCAGTACCTTGAGGACTGGGCACCTCTGCTGGAGGGAGGGAGCGCGAAGCCCCTCCCAGGCGCAGGCAGGGCTCTGCAGCCCGGGAACCCTCTGCTGGGCGCTGCGGTTTGCGGCAGGCAGGCAGGCTTTGGAGGGAAGGTGTCTTTATGAATGGTAGCCTGGGAGGGGCCTGACGTCTTGGGCTCCTGATGTCAGCACAATGAATGAAAACACTCCCAAGAGCTGTTTCCCAGCTTCTGCCGGGGAAGCAGGCACCTTCTGAGATTGGCTCTCCAGATGCAGCGTCTCTTGCTGACGAAATCCCCGGTCCCATGGGTCAGCGATGAGCCCTGTCCTTTAGGATCCGATGAGCCTGAAGCCGAGGCTGCGTGTGGACATGCTGTGTGCATCTATCTGCTTGGGGCGCCGGCAGCTCGGTTTCCAAAGCAGCTGCGGCCAGACGCGACCCCCTTCCTGCCCGGCGCAGACCCCCAACCTTGGGAGGCATCCCATCCCCAGCCGGCCTCATGTTCTGCTTCTGCTGGCAGAATTCCTTGCCCAAGCTCCAAGTCCTTGAATCTGACCTGTGCTCTGCGTTTTTGACCAACCAGGGAGAAGCGGCCCAGGTGCACGGAGTGAAGGACCCTGCCCCAGCGCCCACCCAGAGCGGGCCTGCTGATGGGGCTGATTCTGCAGGTAAGAGGGGGACCCCCCGGGGTGGCCTGACAGCTCAGACCCCTTCCTGCCCTGGGGAAGATGGTGTGGTCCAGGGGCAGATGGAAGGGGGTAGATGGGAGGGGGGAGAGTGGGCGAGGGTTACCTGTGAGGTGGATCTTTCTGGCTGGGGCACAAGACAGACTAGCTACCTAAATGCAGATGGGCTGAAAGTACCTGGCACCACCTCATGCTTCCTAAGGCTTGCAGCCCCCTCTCTGGATGGGTGGCAGGAAAGGGCTTAGGTGAGCTTCCTCTGGGATCTAGGGGAGGCTTTCTGTTTCACTAGCTGAGGCAGTAACAGCATAAGATGCTCCTTTTTAAAATCCTCCCGTGTGGTCCCAAGAAGGCAGAACTGTCACCTCCAGGATTGGAATGGCTGTTATCAGTAGTATTCACTACTAGGTGTTATTAAGGGTAGCTATTGCTGTTATTAAATTTTTCTGTGATCTAGGCACTATTTATGCATCTTATTATATTAAATTTCTAGCCAGTATGGCCCAGGAACTAGTCACTTGTAGTCAGGACCTGGAGGCCTGGTAGGTGGTACATTCTCTCCCTGTGGGTGCCTAAGATTGGGGGCTGAGGTCCTTTGCATGCAAGTTCTCCATCTCTGTTGGATGAAATACAAGGAAAGGGGGGGGGCGTGGGTTTAGTTTCAAGTTGGATTATAAGCAGAATCTCTCTTCTTCTCCCAACCCCATATTTTCCCCCTACAAAATCCATAAAGAAGTCTCAAGCCAAATACAAATTCATGTCCAAGTCACCTGATGTTTTGAGTTGGCTAGTGAAGTATCTAGAAAAAAGTGTTTCCCGTCTGTTGCATATTGGATATCGATAAAATTTTCTTGGCTTTTATTCCCAATATATTTAAAAATCATGGCTTTTATTCCTGAATATCAAGATTACTTTTGCATTCTCTCATTCTGGATGGTCAGGATTTTGAACAAGGCTTTAAACACTCAGTAAATAAATATTGAGTTTATATAGGGGTTTCCTCACATAAATGAGCCAGCAACATCAGCCATGTGAAGTGTCAAGTGGCAGAAGTTCTCATGGATTGGTTGCTGGGTATTTCAAAATTTAGGAAAATCTGAGGTAGCCCAGAGCCCATGAGTGTAGGAAACTAGACTGTGTTTTCACAGACAAGGCTTCTTCACTGGGAGGGAGGCTGTACGATGCTTTTATGGAAGTAGGGTTTGGTTTGGACTCACTGCCTTCTAAGATGTACTGTTACAGTAAGTCCATCCACGTGTCACTCAGAAGGAAGAAATACAGGCTGGGCCTGAGAATACATAGTAATTTCCAGGTCAGCCTGGGCTAGCGTGAGAAACAAAAAAAAAAAATGAATGAAGAAATATAGATTACATTTCTCAGTGGGTGGGGCCTCCAAGTGGATTTCTGGAGTGATCATTGAATACTGTAGAGGTGTGTTTGTATGTGTGTGTGTGTGTGTGTGTGTGTGTGTGTGTGTGTGTGTGTATAAGTTCCTAGTGAAAGGGTGATCACATAAGATTATAACAGATAGTCGTAAGTCCATGAAAGATTATAGTAACTTAACAATGGTGTTAAATTAACTTTCTTAAGGCCTAGCATCTAACCCCATGCTCACTGTGAATGACAAACACTCCCAAATATAAATGGATATCATTGCTTAAAAGGTCTCACACTCCCTTTAGAATTGATCAGTGAATGATTTAAGCTACTTAGCTTTCTTAGTAGACATTTGAAATAATGGATTAATCAAAGTGTAGTAGGCTTTATGTTTGCATATCAAAATTTGGCTTTTAATTTGGGTTTTGGGGTTGTAAGGCTTTCCTATACTAGTAAGATGCTTAAAATGCAGCTGTATTTTATAAATCTAATCACAGAGTATACTTGTTAGAACACATTTCATGGTACCCATAGGAACAGCCTGTTCTTGACAGTATTCTAGAATCTTCTTCTACATCATAATCACCAAGAAGTTTTCCTACATAGAAATTCTAAGGCTGTATCGTTACCATCTTGGGTGGCAGTCCTTGAATCTGTATATTTCATAAACACTCCTAAGCGATGGGATCCACTAGCTAAGGGGATAATGTCTTGGATTAAGAGAGAATGTCAAGATCTCCATGATTCTGTTGACCTCAGTTTTACCAAAAGGAGGAAGTTCACAGAGTACATGGAAGTTTCAACAAAGGAACTAGGGACAGGCAGCTTCATCTGTTAACCTTCAGAGGAGAAAGCTGTGCACCAAGTTCAAAGGCTGGAGGTAGGTGGGGTGGAGACAGGGACACTGGGTGGGAGCTAGCTGCAAGGCACGCTGGGAGATTGAGGAGGGAGATGAGCTATTTTGCTGTGGACTGTCTGGTTTGAATTCTGTCTGGTTTGACAGGCTGGTTTGAATGCTGAGCAGTCCTCAGCCCCGGGTAGTCCAGGCTGGTTGGTTACCCTGTCTGTAGGTTGAAAACCACATAATGCCAGATAGAGACTGTTCTGGGCTGAACCTTTGTATCTCTCCCAAATTAAACCCAATCCCCCAGCATAATAGTCCTTAATGAGAGGGTCTTATGCATGCAGTCCTCGTGAGTGAGGTTCTTATTCCAAGAGCCCAGAAAGCTGGCCACCTCTCTTTCTACCACGTGAACTTGCTGTGAGAAGTCAACCACGTGCACTGTGAAAGAAGGCTCTCTTGCAGAACTGACTACTGGTACCCTCACCTTGGACTTACATTTCCCCAAACTGTGAGAAGTCGATGTCTTCTTTTTATAAGCCCCAAATCTATGTAATTCATGGCAATAGCTCACACTTACCAAGATAGAACACCCCATAAGAGTCTCAAATCTCACCCAAATGGCCTATTAGCCAAAGGAAATCGTTCCTCCATGTCCTTGGTGCACATCTGTCACTGAATGAAATTACTTCCGGAGTGAATTGAATGCTTGTCATTTCAGGGTGCATAGGATCATTTGGCATTTCACATGTCTAAACACCCTTGTTTGTCTCTCCAAGGATGAATGATGCAATGGAAGTTCTAGAGAAGATTACCACAGAGATAACTTGAGATCCATAAGTAGATGCAAAAGTTCTGTGGCAGTATTTAGTCAGCTCCTTCTTTCCCCTCTATCATCGTGGTTTATAGCTTGAATTCTCCACTGGTAAGACACTAATGTGGCATGTCCATTTCTGCATGATCTGTAGGTCTTGTCTTAATTTGAGGTGGGGCAGAGTCCGAGGGAGCCTGGCTTTCTCTGTCATATTTCAGCACTTCATCCATTTGACCAGAAGGTCCGGATTGCCTGGGATCCTAATTAATCCTGTAGGTGCCTGAGTGCCACACCTCAGAATGCAAAGTTCTGGAGATGAGATTCTATGTTGGAAAAGCCTCTCTGGTCCTTGTGACAGGCAAGGAGGGTTTGGGAACCCTTTCTAGAACACAGTGCCACACAAGCTGTCAGGAGATGTTCTCTGGCTGCGGGTATAGTTCGAAGTTGGATTTCTAGGACAGAAAAGCATCTTGAACATCTCACGAGGTGGGCCTGATCATTCCTACCACTTGGGTCTTTTATCTAGGGGCAGCTCAAGAAAGGCTTTGAAAGCTAGGGGAGGTCTATATTATTCAACCTGAGACGTTCACATAGTCCCCAAATACCTTTTAGAAGCATTATTCCTTATGGGTTTGTTTGTGTGCACAGATTTTTTTTGGCATGTGTATCTGTGTGATCTCCAACTTTTCTGGAACCTTTTTATCTGCTGCTTTAAGTAAAAACAGGCTACTACTGTGCAAAGTGGCATTCACTGTTGATTTAAATCCCACATTGGTTCTCTTATGATGGTATTTTCATCCAGCTTCTATTTTGCGTTGCCACCCCTGGGGATATTTTTCTGTAAAGTCATAACTAGGGTGATGGTCCCTATGGCTAGGAAGTAGAGGCCATGTTGAACATTTGTAACCCACTGGATCCTTCCCCCACAAAAAAAAAAAAATCAGTTCACAGTGCCAACAGTGCCGAGGTTCTGGAACCTCATGTGGACAGCTTTAAAGTGAGCATCCCCACTAGTGAGCCATGACTATCACTTGAGTTAATTATTGCATGGACTTACTCATTTTCCTAAGAACCCTATGAAGTAGATTTCATAATTAACCAGACATGACAGATGAGGAAATAACTTTAGCACGTTAATGAAATTTTCTAAGGTGCTGAAGTTACTGAGTAGTGGGGATGGAGGAAGGGAAGAGGCTGGAGTGGGGGCTTCCTTATCTCAGACTGCACAGTCTCAAGGCTCTTTGACATCCACTGGAATGGTAAGTCCTCACAGTTCTAATACACCAGACTATGGAATTACGTAGAGAGTAGATGTAACTGAATGTTTTGAAAGTGACTTTGTGATCCATTCATTCTTGTACTGAAGCTTCAAGACGGAGATTCCAGCTGACTTGTGTGTGTCTTACTGTTAACTGTTTCCAGTCATTCTAGCTCCCCTGACAGAAGTATCTGCAGGCCTCTGGGCCTTTCCAAGGTGCTATCTAACTTCCAAGTACGCTCCAAGTGGAGTCGACCCGTAGAATTTTATTCATAACTACAGGTAGATGTGGTCTAGTGCTGTAAACTGTTACTATTGTGTCTTCCATTAGATGAGCAGAGTCTGTAGTAGCTCTGAAGTCCACTGTCAATGAAACTGAGACATCGGTGGTTATTACTTGTTAAGAGTAGATGGGTCGGTTTCCCCTGCCTCCAGCAGCTACTGGTCCACAGTGCGAACTGTCACTCGTGTTCGAGACCTTGTCCCATGATTGCTTCGGGTCTTCTTCACTGACGGCATCTGCAAACTCACACTGGCCCCTCTTACCTTCCAGCTCATTTCTGAACTGCAAAGTAAGATTCATCCGGGGTCTACTTGCAAAGATTGGTACTGACATATTCGTCGTAAGGATATTAATTCAACTCTGCCCTTTGTTGGGATTTATCAAGAGCTGTTTTTATTCATTGCAAAACATGACCCAGTTATCACTTGGTTTTGTATTTAAATGACTTGATATGAAATTCATTACCATAGACAACATGAAAGGCCAAATCAACACATGGCTTTTTTCTGATACATATCTCCTTGCATTGCTTCATGTGTTAGTGGTTTGGTGACCTTGGGCAGGTTGTTTAAGCTTGCAAGCCTCAGTTTCCTTTTATTTAAAATGGAAGAAAAGCCAGGTGTGGTGCTGTTCACCTTTAATCCCAGCACTAGGGAGGCAGAGGTAGGAGGATCTCTGTGAGTTCAAGGCCAACCTGAGACCACATAGGGAATTCCAGGTCAGCCTGGGCTAGAGTGAGAGACTACCTTGAAAAACAAAAATCAATCAATCAATCAATCAAATAAAATGGAAGAGAGCATGCTTTCCTTAGGTTTGCTATCGAACTGTACAGTGAAGCATGTAGAAAGCTGGCTCTCAGCACATGACCCCTGACAACTGCTCAGGATGAATGAACCTTAGCTCAAAACCTGGGCATTCTTGCCCTAGTCAGAATCTATACCATCCTCTCTCCATCTTGCCATGCTGCTGCCCTTAAACACCTACTGCATCACAATTTCTATTCCCAGTATGTGGAAGTGACATCTCACTGTTCATTCTCTAGATCCCTCTGGAGTCCCACATAGGATTGACATTATACTAGCGCCCTTAAGCAAGAGGCATTTATAGCAGCAATAATCTATACAGCTGATGGCTGAATAATTTTCACCTATTAAAGTTGAATACCTTTGTTACCATAAAATTTATTCTGTGCTATGAAATAACTTGGCTATAAAATTTTTATAATAAATTAATATTTTTTCTGATGCGCTTACACCAGTCTTCATGGGTTATAAAGAAGGTAGTGTTCCAAAGAAAGCTTCCAAGTCATTTCAGAATGGACAGATAATAATGTAACTCTGGGGACATTTCCACAACTACCTTGGAGAAGGGGACAGAGTACGAGACCTACAACCTGAATTTGCCAGATGGTCACTGATATACTGTTGCGGTCAGCTTTCTAGTTGCTGAGCAGAAAGAACCCAAACAAAAGTGGCTTGTGGAGGAATGGGTTTATTTGGCTGACAGACTCGAGGGGAGACGCCATCCTGGCAGGGAAAACAATGGCATGAGCAGAGGGTGGACATCACCTCGGCCACAGCACTGCAAACAGCGGCAGGAAGGTGTGCCAAACACTGGCAAGGGGAAGCTGGCTTATAACCCCATAAGCCCGCCCCTGACAACACAGCTCTAGTCAGGTTCTAATTCCCGAATTGCCATCAGCTGAGGATCGATCTATTAGAACACATTCATTTGTTTGTGGGGGACACCTGGATCAAACCATGACATACACTTTAATTCACTTTCTAAATCAAGCCAAGCGCCGGGTTAAAGTACATTATCCTCATTGTTTTACTATAGCTCTTTAAGAACATGAGAATTTACAGACTCACATGTCCGTGAACAGGTGGGATAATAAAACAAGCTCAGGACTCGGACTCTAGAGCAGACATTTAAAAATACATTTTATTTAGTTACTTGAAAGAGAGAGAGAATATGAATGTGGGCATGCTCGGCTCTCCTGCCACTGCAAATGGACTCCAGATGCACATCCTTTTCTGTGTGTTCTTCACATGGGTGCTGGGGAGTCAAGCTTGGAGCCCAGACTTTTAGCCAGCAGACTTCCTGTAATGAGCTTTTTAATGAGATGGGGAGATGGCTCAGCAGTTAAAGCCTGCCAGCCCAAACCAAGTTTCCCAGCACTCACGTGAAGCTGGGTGTGATGTGGCTTGTGTGTCTGTGACCCAGTGTGCCTACAGCAACAGGAGCAGGTCCAGAAGAAGACAGCTAGACCGCAGCACACACAGCAAAGGAAACTCGGGAGACCCTCCCTCAAGCAGTGTCAGGGGCGAAAGCCTTTGGGGGCCTTTGGAGGCACCCCCTGGCTTAGTCTTGGACGGCACCTGACACATTACGCTTTCTCTTCTGGAGCCACAGCTCAGGCAGAGCCCTGCATGCACTCAGGATTTTGCTTGGCTTGATACAGGAGTGACCATGACCTCAGAGACCAGACGATGGCCATTTCCTTTTGTGTCCCAGGTCACATAGGTGACAGTTAAAACTGAGGTGTGAACCGGGCCTTTGTGAGCCTAGTGTCTGAGCTTTCATCCATGATGGTCAGCTCCCTCTTGGGCTCAGAGGGTGCTTGTCATGAACTTCAGCCTATTCTCAGTCACAAACCTCCTACCTGTCTTGTCCCGAACACTGGCAGTGGCCGTCCACAGAAGCTTGTGCCCTGCTGCCTGTGTGGAAGGCCAGCTTGTCCCCAGCCCTGTGGCCGCTGTGGCGTGGTGGTACTGTTCTCCCTCCTCTGTGCTCTCTGAGCAGCAGGTTCCTGGTGCCCTGGCCGCCGCTCCCCTGGGATGACTTGAGCGCCAGCCCTGTTGTCTCTTGGCTGCTCCTGGCGCTCAGGTTCCGCATGCTGAAATCCAGCCTTCACACAACCACCCATCAGATGCTCGGTGGTGGGGTTTTGTTTCCAACTCCTGGCGCATGTGAGACGGATGCTCTCCCCGAGGTGCCCTGAGATGGCTGGGCTTGAAATTCTCTAGAATAGTGGCCAAGCTTCAGGCTCATTCCCTTCTAAACCCACAAAGGGAGATGTTTGGCATTTTGGAATATGTCTGAATGTTCTCTGGGATCCACAACTCTGGGCAAACCCAGGAGTGTGAATCAACAAGTCTACAGACAAGACTCAGCTCATTCACTGCTCAGCCATGTCTCGCTCAAGCTTCTGCACAGAGTTGTTTAAACAGAGTTGCTTTAAAAACTCACATTAGAAAGATTTATATTGAAGTTGGATCGAGTCATTTAGCGGCTGTAACGTAGCATCTGTTTCTGCCTGGGGCTGCAGCCAGATCAGAAGTGGTCTCTTGGCCTTCACAGGCTCAAACAATTCTTTCTCTTCTCTGAGTTCCTGCTGCTTAGCAAATGGGTTGCCAGAAACACTTCAGCTTCTTGCAACAGAGATGTGGTTCTTCTTGAGAGACTGGTCAGACTGACCCTGAGTGGAGTTAGCCTGCTCCATTCATCTTCCCCACTGAATGGAAAATGGAACATATGACCAGCTCACATGCATGTCATGAAAAGCTGCCCAAACTGAGTAGAAATAGGGAGTCAGTCCATCAATACTAGACACCATGAAGCTTTTTGAAAGTAAGGGTTTATGGAGTGTCATGGTTTGATCCAGGTGTCCCCACAAACAAATGAATGTGTTCTGATAGATCGATCCTCAGCTGATGGCAATTCAGGAATTAGAACCTCACTCGAGCTGTTGTTGGGGGCGGGCTTATGGGGGTTATAAGCCAGCTTCCCCTTGCCAGTGTTTGGCACACCTTCCTGCCGCTGTTTGCAGTGCTGTGGTGGAGGTGATGTCCACCCTCTGCTCATGCCATCGTTTTCCCTGCCAGGATGGAGTCTCCCCTCGAGTCCGTAAGCCAAATAAACCCATTCCTCCACAAGCCGCTTTGCTTGGGTTCTTTCTGCGCAGCAACTAGAAAACTGACCTCAACAGGGAGGCACACGAGGGTTAAATTTATTCACTTTCTCTTTGTCCTCCTAAGACAGGCTCCTCGGAGGTACACAGTGGAACAATATTTATATTCCTCACTTTGGTGATGATTATTGAATAATGCTTCTCATGAATACTGCTTATCAGTTTCTAAGCCTCACCCCCAGAGTTTCACCAAGTATGCATGAGATGGATAAGCATTGCAAGATTCTTGTTTGGTTTGGGGTTCTCCAGATGGAACACACCCAGTGTTGCATGCTTGTTAGAAAGCACTCTGCCCAGAACTGCACCCCAGCCCCACACTGGCAGTTAGTTGTTAGAGAAATTTATTAATGCCTTTTAGCTTAAAGAGTGCAACTAGTCTATAAAATTCACAACTTCTTGACCATCATCACTGCTCATTATTAAACTGAAATTTTAAAACTAAGTTGAAATTGTACACATGTGTAGTAGTGTAAAAATGGGTTTAAGTAGATGCACCAAAATTTTACAGTGTTGTGGTTTTATTTCATTTCATCCTCAGTCCTGTTACCCTCATTACTCCCCTCACTTAACAGATGGGGACACAGGTTCAAAAGGTCTGTCATTCTCAAAGCCTCTCTTTGCCAGCAGTAGACCTGAGATTCAGACTCACAATCTTGCTCTCTTATGTTTTGGCTAAGATATCTTCTCACTTTCCTTCAGAGGAATGTTTTTTCTTCCAAATTTTTATATTAACTTGGGTTTTCCTTCATTAAAATTTAAGATATACCAGTTACGTAAATTTTGGAAGCCACAAATATTTTTATTGTTGTAGAGAAGCACTTAGTGTGAGATCTCTTCGTGTGCAGGTACAAGTCTGTCTAGTATAGTCTGAGTGGTATAGAAAACATCTCCTTAATACATCACAGCAAGGAAACTGAAGCCCTGGAGAGTGTAGGCCTAAGCCTTTCCTCTGAACCATGATGTATCATGCCATGGGTTCTGGCAAGTTCCCCTTCTCCAGGACTCAATCAGAAGCCACCTGGGTTAGCACCGTCATATGCTTCTCCCTGTCAAGGAGCAGCGTCTGGAGGCGTTGGCCTGGGCTGTGTTCCCAGGAAGCAGCAGTTGGGCTGTGTTTAGCATCAAGCTCAATGGATCTGTCTGTCCACACAAGCACACACGCCAGCTGATTTAATTAAACCCCTTCTCGGCTCAAATGGTGAGTTTGAACAAAACTGAGGTCCACCAAATTACCAGTCTCTGATTCTGTTTTTTAGCTGGTAGCCTGGGGGCCTTCCTGGTTCATGGCTTCCTTCCATGAAGACTTGCAGGGGAGGAGAGGTTAGGGTGTCAGACAACACTGGTAACACATGAGAACACCGCACAGGTTTACAGGCACGACTACACGGGGACCTGCCATTCTGTGGGCTGGAGACATTCTCTCCTTCACAGCCCTGTGGCTAGGAACCCAGGCGCTTCCCGCTGGAACAATGAAACAGCAGGAAGGCACCTATATTTATTTGGGTCCTGGGGTCACAGCTGAGCTAAAAAGGGTGTCCAGACCATTTCTATTTCAAAAGAATATGCTGGCCCAAGGTCCTTGGTGAAGATTATTTTCTTCTCCATTAATATAACCAAAGATACTTCCAGGGTACAGGAAGAACAGTGCAATTTCTTCCTCGAGCCTAACGGTGTTAGGAAGGGATGCTGAAGGGTTGTAGGTGTGGTGGGTCCATCTCGTTCCTGAAACCCCGGGGCTCCCCTCAGAGTGGGCGCAACCTTCACCCAGTGCCAACTAGGGCTCTATGAAAGTGCTCTGGTGGCTTCAGAGAGGTTCCGCACCTTCCAGTTTACAAGCCACCTGAAAACATACGAGGTCCTAACAGGCCTCTCGTGTGGTCCTGTGTGTGAAACCTGGGGATATGGAAGCACAGGTCCAGATAGGACACAGACAGCAGACCCAAGTATGACTGCACCCAAGCCAGTTTTGATGAACCAGCGAGTATAATGGGGTTACCTACAGAGCAGGAATATGGAGCCTCCAAAGCAGCTGAGAAGTGTCATCCAGCATGGATGAGGGCTCCCTGTGGCACTTAGATGGAGCTCTGTGTCCTTCTGAAGCCCCTGCAGCATTTCATACAGCTTGTCACAGGGGCCACTTGAGATACTCTGATGACCCTCCCCACACCCTTCTTTGGGGGAATATCAACAGGCCCAGTCTCTAGTCACTTGTGAATTGTTCCAGCTGCTTCTTTATAAAAAATACTTGAGGGAGGGAGAGAGAGAGAGAGAGAGAGAGAGAGAGAGAGAGAGAGAGAGAGAGAGAGAAAGAGAGAGAGAATTAATATGGGTGTATCAGGGTCTTCTGCCACTGCAAATGAACTCCAGACCCACAAGCCACTTTGTGTATCTGGCTTTATGTGGGAACAGGAGAACTGAGCCTGGGTCCTCAGCTTTGTAAGTAAGTACCTTTCGGTGCCAATCCATCTCTGCAGCCCCCCTCCAGCTGCTTTTGATAAAGCTGGTGATGACTGCTTACTGCTTTCAACGCAGAGGACTTCGCCTGCCGTTAGTCTGGAACTCTGAGAGCAAGAGCTGCTCTGTCGTCAGTGACTAAGGCACATCCTGTCCATGACTGTGTGAGAAGTGGACGGTCTGTGCTGTCTGACTGCCTCCCTCCTCACCTGGGAAATCTTGTCTAAACTCACGGCGGGAAGAGGCAGAGAGACATCCTGGGTCATCCCAATTTGCCTACTGAGGAGTATGGCTGTTTGTTGAATAAATGCCAAACCCGGGACGGAGAGGTCCTCGCCCTGCATTCCCTGGCTTGGTGTCCTCAGGACCGACCCGCTGACCCCCCATCTTCGCCTCTTAGCACCACAGTCCTGACTGGGCCTGGCATGGGGCGAATGAGCCTAAGTGATGAATGGCCACAGGGAGACTTTAGTCCCCAGCAGGCCAGCTGGGGAGAGAGTCTGTTGGGAGTAGGCTTTGTTTTTCATTTTGGTTTTTCCAAAATAAAGTGTATATAAAATTTTGAGAAACAAAATAGAATCATTCCTAATTCTATGTGCTCTGTAGTTACTATGCTACCTCTTAGGCTATTAATTTATACTAATGAATATTTACTTTAAATATGAAAGTCGTTGCTTTTGTGTTTGGAAGTCTGTGGTTTCCACTTAGGCATTCCAAGCATCAGTCCTCCTGCTGCTGAGGGCTTTCCCTTTGGGGTCTTCCTCTCTCCTCTCTCTTCTCTCTCCCTCCTGTCTTCCTCCTTTCTCCCTCCATCCTCCCTGCTGACTCCTCTCCCTTTCCTGGGAAGTAGCTCTGTAATCCCTTCTTCCTTGTAATCAGAAAGCTTTCCCTCCAGCTTCATCTTATCTCTTGTCTTCACTTCCTCCACACCTTGCTCCACAGGCACATGATCTGAACCAGGGGAATGTCATTTGTACCATGCTGGCTGGAGTAACTCATACTGAAATAGTTCCCTTCTCTGTCTTTGTAATATTTTCTCTCCAGGTTCTTAAGAACAAACACAACAGCATTTTGAAAGCTTTTCATATCCCCAGAAAGAACAGATGGTAAAGAGGCACGCCATTATAATGAATGTTCACAATCTTTATTTAGGAACATGACCAGCTCCAGCCCTCTGCCACTTCTAAGCCTGGGTCCTCTGTCCTGTTTCCTCAGACCCCATGCCAGTGTTCAGAGACGGGCAGAACGAGGCTGATGGCGCACCCGAAGACCTCGTGTCTGTGGGGACCAGCCGGCTGCTGTACCACATCACCGATGGCGACAACCCACTGCTGTCACCACGATGTTCCATCTTTAGCCAAAGCCAGAGGTTCAACTTGGACCCTGAGTCAGCCCCGTCTCCACCCAGCAGTCAGCAGTTTATGATGTAAGAAAACCTCCTTTTATGACACCTTCGTTTCATCCAGTTCCCCAAAGCCAGTTACAAAGTGCAGTGAAGTATGTCTCTGTCATAGGGCAGCTGTGCCTGCCAGGGACATATGAAAGACCTGAACAGGAAAATGAACGTCAACAACCTTTCCAGGTGGGAGGCTGTTGTAGGACAGAAGGTCTCGGGAAGAAACAGTCATGAGTCAGGCTACCCTCGGGGTCCAGGGCTTGGATCCCGAGTACATGTGTGTGCAGACATTAATTCTTTTTTTTAAAAAATATTTTATTTATTCATTTTCAAGCAGAGAAATAGAGAGAGAGAGAGAGAGAGAGAGAGAGAGAGAGAGAGAGAGAGAGAGAACACCAGGGCTACCACCTTGTAGGTCTGGAATATGTGGGTACTGGGAATTAAACCCAGGGCCTTAGGCACTGGAGGCAAGTGCCTTAACTGCTGAGCCATCTCTCCAGCCCGACATTAATTCTTAATAGCGCGAGATACTTTCCCTCTTCAACCATGGATAGATTATGGATTAGAAAGTTGTGGTCCCTTTCAGTTTCTTCTTAGGCTCTAGAAAGGTGGTATTTTATGATACCCATCCTCCCAATTAAGAGAAAAGTTAGATCTAGCAGTATCTATCTTTGTAGATCAAATATGAGGTTGTCCCCTCCCTCACTCATTGGCAAATGACATTTGTCATTTGTGCTTGGGATTGGAATGTTACTTTTAGGTTCCACAGATAATTTGAAACATAGGTAAAAGTTGACTCCGTTGGATAAAACTCTGCACCTGATCCCTTAGTGTCCCTCATGACTTACACTGTTATTCTTGCCTCCCTGGGTCATCTCCCGGTGGACTGGAAGGACTTAGTGAGTTACTAGTGGATATCAGTAGTGTGTAGGTGAGAGGGGGCGCACACTTCATCCTGTTTGGAAAGGTTATATCAAATGTTACCCCGTGGTTTGAGTCTTGCTTAAAAATGCTGGTCATTGTGCCCTGTGGGTCAGACTGAAGGCAACACACTGCATTTCTTCTGAGTCTTAAGTTGGCCTTCCGAAGCTTGTAGAAATGCATTTCTCGTACTGAAATTTGGACTCCGGTGTTCTGAAGTCCCCGATGACACCTGCCCAGTTCTGTGCAATTCTGTGGCCAGAGGTCTCTCTCCCCCAATGAGCAGACTCACGGTGGACCGGTCAGATAAAGAGCTACTGTCTCGACTTCTCTGACCACGTGGGTTGGAAGACCCTAGCTAGACATGTCCTTCCCCACCCTGTCATCATGCCAGGCCCCGGACCTCTTCCCGGTGCAGCGGCGGCGACGGTAAGGAGCCTCAGACCATCGCCCAGCTCGCCAAACACATCCAGAGCCTCAAGCGGAAAATCCGGAAATTTGAAGACAAATTTGAACAAGAAAAGAAATACCGGGTAAGGTTGCGTGTGAGAAGATTGTGTGGGTTCCCAGGCGTTTTTGCTCTTGAGTTTCGGGTACCCTTCCTTGCCAGATGACAGCTCCGTTCTCACGGGACAAGAGGCCAGCAGTGGCCACGAGCCGAGGTCCATCCTGCGTCTGTCCTGTTCTGACATACAGTCAGCTGATCTCTGCTGAGCTACTTGCACCCATGGTCACAGCCCTCAGTTCCAAATTCACCAATCCTCCATCTCTTTCTTCCCAAGGATCCTTACCACAAAATTTGGGAAGCTTCTGAAATATGGTCTCATTTTTTTCTTTAACTTTTCCCCATCTGTATTTTAATAAGAAGTTCTTGAGGACCTAATGGGCAGAAACTCTGATTGTGGGGCAAACCATGGCTTTTTATTGCCAATCAGGAAATCCTTGTCACCTGTCTTTGAACTATTTTTGGCAGACCATAAATCCACCTTAATGGTATCTCCAGTGCAGGGACCTAGTACAGCACCTCCTTCTGGCACTCCAAGACCTAGTACAGCACCTCCTTCTAGCACCCAGGACCTAGTACAGCACCTCCTTCTAGCATTCCAGGACCTAGTACAGCACCTCCTTCTAGCAACTCAGGACCTAGTACAGCACCTCCTTCTAGCACCCAGGACCTAGTACAGCACCTCCTTCTAGCACCCAGGACCTAGTACAGCACCTCCTTCTAGCACCCAGGACCTAGTACAGCACCTCCTTCTAGCACCCAGGACCTAGTACAGCACCTCCTTCTAGCACTATAGGGAACTAGTATAAAACCTCGTCTAGCAGACCACAGGGAAGACTACATTCAGCTGTTCTGGTGTTTGGGTCCATGGTCCTGAAGCCTGGGCTTCTTTTCTGGCTTGGTTAAGCTTTGGATTTTTACATCACTCTGTACCTGAAAGAACCATGCCCGGCCTCACAATGAATGTACCTAATGCCTGGGCACTTGGTCTCATCATACAAGATCTGTGTTTTCCTTTGATCTCATGTGTGTTCTCTGTTTTGTACCATGAAAGACATGGATTGCTCCAGGGCTGGCTGCACAGTCCTACATCTTGGCTGTCGTGATGAATCACACGGTGTAGTTCTCGGTGTGATTTTAGTTCAAGGCAACCATGCCTGGAGCCTGTAGTCAAGGGAACATGGTGGTCCTGGCTTGAGGACACTCCTTACTGATCTGTGGAGTGGACGTTAAGTAGGGCTGCTCAGCTGCTCTTCTCTTCAAGTTTCTCATTTTATAGAAAGTTCACTTTCTGCCCTGAGAAGAAGTCAGAAGTCAAGAGCGTGATGTGCGCTGGTAGAGTCACTGCTCCCTCCGTGTGAGGACGTGTGTGTGTGTGTGTGTGTGTGTGTGTGTGTGTGTGTGTGTGTGTGCAGTTATTCCCTTGAGGATCCCGAGGGGTGTCACCACCACGCTGCTGCTCGTGAACACACTTCAGAGCTGAGCGTGTGCCTGGAACTGTTGACAGAACTTTGTAGATGCTAATGACACATCACAGGGACTCTGCGGGATAACACTGTAAACTTAACACACCAGACACCGAGCAGAGAGCAAGTGACCGGCTCAAGGTCACACTCGTGCTACTAGGAACCTCATCTACACATAGCCAGACTGGGCAGCTGGCTCTCCACCATGATGTGGGCGGTTGTCAGGTTTCAAGACCCCAGGACCTCATCTCTGCAGCTTTGAGGATGTGGGCGATAGGCTCTAAGTCTCCCAGTTTATCAGAATTCCCCAGCAGGCTTTGCTTCTCAGCCATGCACATGAGCTGCATGCAGGGCGGGAAGTACTGGTTTGCACAGAGAATGGCCTGGTGACACGGGTGTGGGTGGCTCGCAGCACGGTGAGGAGTCTTAGCCATCAGTGCTGCAGGCGGGTGAGATGCTGTGTTGGGACTTGTGAAAACGCACATTTAGGAACAAGGTTCGTGCTCAGAGTGGAAGCAGAGTGAGGCTTGCAGGCCCCAAGGAAGACCCGTCCCAGCTTCCCGTGTTGCTGAGCTACCTTTGTGTGGCTCAGCTGTTTGGTTTTCTTTTTTTCTCCCTCCTTCCCTCTTTCCTTTCCCTCCTGCTCTCCCACCTCCATTTTCTCTCCCTTGTTAGCCTTCGCATGGTGACAAGACATCCAACCCTGAAGTCCTGAAGTGGATGAACGACTTGGCAAAAGGCCGCAAACAGCTCAGAGGTAAAACTGGGTTCATTTCCACCTCAGCCCTGTTAGCATGATGTCTGCTTATAGTGGAGGTTCCATTTGAAACAAGGCGTCCAGGCTTTCCTCACTGTTAAACTCTGCTTCCTCCTTCTCCTGCGGGGACCAGGGCCTCCAGCTACAGCTGTGAGGCATCCTCGGCACTATTAGGCCTCTGCAGCCCCCAGATCTTCTGGCTACTGGGTTCTTGGATGCTAGACAAAGGGCCCGAGAAATCATTTCCTCTGCTACCCATGGCCCAGGTGAGGGTGCTTATGTCCAGAGGGAGAGGCTTTGGAGCTCAGAGGGAGTGAGCCAGGAAGCTGCCTCCACTCTCCTGCTTCCTAGATCCACCCTCTTGGATCTCCTTCTCTGGAGGGTGGTTGTTGAATAACTCCAAGATCCATTTAGCAAGGACTGTCACTGATTACCAATACGACTGTTTTCTTCCATTTGTGAGAGTTTTCCCTCATTTCTGGAAGGATCACGATGAAGAACTGGAAGGGACCCCTGATCCAGTGGCATTGCACTGCAGAATGTAGCTCAGTGATCAAACTGAGTGTCTCCACACTTCACCAAACCAGAGCTAGCTGGGCCTGGTGCCCACACCTGTAACCCAGCCCTTAGGGCTACAGTGAGATCCTGTCCAGAAAAGCAAAAACCAAACTCCAAGCCAGGGTCTATTAAAGCACAAACAATGAAGAAAATGGGGTGATTGAAGAATTAATGTGATTTTATTCAAATTAACTGCCACACCCACAGAAGATTCTGCCAGGTGACTCCCTGGTAAGTCCCAGGTGGGCTCCTTAGTTTTCATCATCCAGGTCAGGCTGTAACAATGGAAATGCGTTTCGAAAGTTGGCCTTGAACAAGGCTGTTAATTCCCGACCCCCTTCCTACCTTCCTATCCCGTTTCCTGGGTGTCTGTCCACGCAGTGTATTTCCACGGGGGCTCTTGATGCAAGAACAACTTTCGCCATGCACTTCAGTGAGTCACTGGATGTAGACTGTCAGGTGACACAGTAGGTCACACGGAGATGGTGGGGGTCAGGCCCTGGTTGTCTCCCAGAATTCCTTTGCTGACATCTAGGTAGAGTTAGTTCCTTCCACACAAGGTCCTCCACCCAATGAGAGCCAAGCCTCAAGAACTGTTTCCTCACCAGATTGGGTGCTCCTGACACCAGTGATGGTAACGGTGGCTCACTGACTTTGCCCTGGGGAAGGCCATCGCGGACAGTGTTCATGTCCACCAATTTAACATGGGGGAGAGGATTCCTGAAAGGCTCTCTGTTCTTATGTGTGGCACTGAGTCCTTCCTCCTCATGGAAACTCCTGGCAATTTCTTTTAGAACTGAAGTTGAAGCTGTCAGAAGAACAAGGGAGCATTCCCAAAGGCCCATCCAGAAGTCTGTCCTGTGAGCAGCCTGCAGCTCCCAGAGGAAATGGGAAGCCGGAAGCTTCGGGTCCTGAGCCAAGCTCATCTGTCGAGGAGACTTCAGAAGCTGTGCTGATGGAGAAGAGTGGACCGCTTCCTCCTCAAGAAGACGCTAAGGTACCTGTCACAGCGTCTGCCCTCACAGGGCTGGGCACCCACAGTGCCAGCGAGGCCATGCTCTGAGCACTGAGCTGCCATGCTAGCCGGGACCCATGAGTGTGGTCAGTTTCAGGATGCGCTGCTGTTCTGGAGGTCGGTGTGTTCTGATAGAGACTATGATGAAGACATGAGGATGTGTCATATCACCTCTCCTCCCCTGGTTGTCCTCCCGTCCCAAATTAGTAAGCAAACCAAAAACTAGGGAGGAAGTATATAGTCTATATAGAAAAAGCTCCACTGTATTCCTCTCCCCATAAATCAAAGTATAATAGAGCAGGCATCTGGCATCAATAGTAAGGAAAAGAACCTTGTATTTATGCTGTAAGAATAAAGTGGTGGCTTGTTGGGAGAATTAGATTGAAAGTAAAGATCCAGCTTTGGACATCTTAGTTTTGAAATCTCCATGAGACAGCCAGACAGAGTTGTCAACTGAGCATTAGGATATATAAGCCTGGAGCTTAACCAAAAGCTTTACTGTATTTTACAAAGAAAAGACACTTACCTGATTAATCCCGCCTCATCCTGTTTATCTGTACTTCAATTTCACTTACACTATGGGTCCTGACAGCCCTGGAGAGATGTGGCCACCCTCTCATAACCCTACACTTCTCAGTGACCTCATGGGAAGACTGTCATTCATGATCCTAAGTGTGTTTGTTCAGGGTGGGTCCTGCGCACATGTGCCGAGCGAGGGACAGATGCGAGGATGAATGAAACCCTAGCACGCTTACCTGGAATGAAGTCTTCTTGAGGAGCAGAACCCCTTTGCCCATCCGGCTGTGCAGGAACCTGGTCTCACTATGAGGGCAGCATAACCAATTCCCCAAAGGCCCATGTACCCCTGTAAGCACGCATGGGACATGCTTCCACCTTTATTCGATTCCTCTGCTTTTCAAAGGGAGCTGATACATGTTGTGAGTAGGGGATGGAACACAGGAGTGAGTGTGACCCAACATGGGATATTGATCATCTAAGGGGCCGACCTCTTCCTTCTCCCACCGAACACTCTAGACTTTGATGTCAGTCATATATGTATGCCATGTGTACACTTCTGCAACCTTGGGAATTTTCTATTCTTTAGGGCTTCTGAAGGGACTTTCCTTTATTCTATAATTACCTTGTTAATATCTATAAAAGCATCTTGGTCAATACCCGTGTTCTAACTCTACACCCTACCCAGTTATCCGGTGTAGTGAAAGGCCAGTTAGGATTGGTGGAGCTGACCTAGAACGGGACTAAATGCTTAACCAGCCCCTACTCACCATGTTCACCTGGCAGGTGAACTGATTCTCTGAGACTCAATTTAGAATGTGTTGGGTATGATGAGAACTCGGTCAATAACCCTTGGATTCCTTGGCATGCAAGAGTGACCCAGAAAGCAGTCATGTTCTGGACCATGAAATAGAGGCGTGCAGAGAAAAAGGAGCTCAGCATGAGCAGTGTGGGTCCCGGGGGGGTGGGGTGGATTTTCCTGACTACTAGGAAGCTTGTGAGCCGTTTTCATTTCCCACAGGAGTGCTGGTTTAGCATTCTTGGGTGTGGACTTCCATGGAAGAGTGTGTGTATGAGCTGTTTCTATCACTCCCTTCCTGCCCTCTGCTGAGTGGAAACCACCAGATCAGAATGAGAGGGAAGGTGTGTATAGTGGGTATACAGCAAATTCATGCAGGGTTTAGCATGGAGAACAAAACAAGGCAGACAGAGAAGTTTGACACTCTGGGTAGATAGGTAGATAAGCAGACAGGAGCAGCTGGGTATCTGTCATGGTTTCACCCAGGTGTCCCCCACAAACGTATTCTGAATGCTTGATCCCCAGCTGGTGGCAGTTTTGGAATTGGAACCTCGCTGGAGCTGTGTTGTTGGGGGTGGGCTTTTGGGGGTTCTAGCCAGATTCCCCTTGCCAGTGTCTGGCACACCTTCCTGCTGCTGTTTGCAGTGCTGTGGTGGAGGTGATATCCACCCTCTGCTCATGCTGTTGTTTTCCCTGCCATCGTGGAGCTTCTCCTTGAGTCCACAGGCCAAAATAAACCCTTTCCTCCACAAGCCGGTTTTGGTTGGGTTATTTCTGCACAGCGAGAAGTTTGACTTTTTATTTAATTTTTTTATACTCAGTGTGACCAGATGACAACAGAGCTCAGAGGTAAGTCATATCGCAGATGGGTACAGAACGACTTAGTGTACCTCGAGGCTGGGGAAGGAACTTCAGACAATCACTCTCATTGGAACAGCTGATGCTTAGGTGCTTTGTTTAAAATGTTAAATTGGGACAGCTGATGATTAGATGCTTTGTTTAAAATGACTTAGTTTACATCAGAGGTAGCCAGCAAGGCAGCGCATAAAATGACCCTTTAAGGCTGTCAAAGTCTTAAGGGCTGGGGTTATATAGCTCAATGGCAGAGTTTCACCTTGCGCGCACAAGGCTCTGGGTTTGATTTGTATCACCACAAAAAATAAAATCAAAAGGAATACTTTCTGAGAAAGGAATAATTATGAATTTCATGTTTTTCAGGTAACTAAGCAAGACAAGAACCTCATAAAGCCTTTTTACGACCGATACAGAATTATCAAGCAGATCTTGTCAACGCCTTCCCTTATTCCCACAATTGTAAGTAAGAATCACCATTGCCTCAAAGCCTTACTGCTTTGCATTGACTTCGGCGCTCTGCCATAGTTAGCGCCCTGCTTAGCTGTAGATGCCACAAATACCACCAGTCATTTCAGAAAGTGACAATGTAGTCTACCCCAGCCCGAATACTGTGACTATCAGTGACAGATGGGGGCTGGCTCTCTAGCTCCTTAAGTAGAGTTCTTGCCTAGCATGCATGAAGCCCTGGGTTCAATCCTCAGTACGGCATAAACCAGGCATGTCACCTGAGAGGTGGAGGGAGGCAGGAGCATCAGGAGTTCAAGGTTAACCTTAACAGCTACCTACTGATTTTAAGGCCAGCCTGGGCTACATGACACCATGTCTCCAAAAAGATTAAAAATAAAAAAGAAACCCATGGCAGATAACTGGAACCATCGTACAACAGGAACATAGAGCACGTGTATGCTGAAGCCTGGGCTAGTGCTTGCTTTCTTTGCCTCACAGAGGAGAGCCTCTTTATTATGTAAATATTGGTGGATTTTTCTCCTTTAATAAGAAAATTGACAATCTATTCCTTGACTTAATGGAACATTGGTTTGATACCATCGGATCACAGTGTATAAGATATGAGTAGATTTTTTCCAATAGATAACAGGAGTAATGAAATTGAGTTAGGTTACTTCTGATTAATTTACAGAAATACAGAAGTAGCAAAGCACTACAAAGCCCCCCCCCATCAATACCAAGACAGCTGCTTAGTCAAGATTCCAGTGTAAAAGGGGATGTTGATAACAAACATGAATTTAAGCACACTTGAGCATATTTATATTTTACTCCTCTTGAGAAAGAATAACTTATAGGGAAATATGATTTTGGAGATTTCAAGAAAATATTTTGCTTCTGATAATTACCAGGATAAGCCAGGCATGGGTGGCACATACCTTTTATCCCAGCACTCAGGTTGAGGTAGGGCCAGCCTGGGCTAGAGTGAGTTCCAGGTTATCATGGACTAGAATGAAACCCAACCTCAAAAAAAAAAAAAAAAAAAAAAAAAGAAATTACCAGAACAGGTTGCTTTGCCCTTTAAAGAGCTCTTCCAAACTTGTCACTTGAATGAGTACCCTCTTCCATCTGACAGTGGCCTGCTTTGGACCTGGCCATCGCATCCTAACCCTCATCAACAGTGTGACAGGAAGGACACTTGGCAACATGGTCCACTCCAGACCATATCCTGACTTCCTGAGCCTTCCCTGGCCAACAGTGTCCTTGCCCTTGGTCAGGCCACACCTTGTCTTCCTTGGCTCAGGAGTGCCAAGGATCTGGGAGCCTTTTTAGCTCATTTCTGTAAGTTTTTTTAAAAAAAATTTATTTATTTATTTATTTATTTAATTTAATTATTTATTGAGAGAGAGAGAAAAAGGCAGAGAGAGAGAGAGAGAGAGAAATTGGCCCTCCAGCTACTTCAAGCAAGCTCCAGGCACATGTACCACCTTCTGATTCTGGCTGTATGTGGGTCCTTTGGCTCTGCAGACAGAAGCTTTAACCACTAAGCCATCTCTCCAGCCCATCACTTGAGGTGGTTTTAATGAAGTCTAGACAGGGCTCTTTCATGGTTTCCATCCAAGTTCATAGGTCATGTACCGGTCTTCCTGGCTCCCCTCCATATTTGCATGCTCAACAGGCATTCAGCACATGGTGACCTTCCTTATTCACCTCTGTGTGATAAGCAGGAGGAAGAGGACTCTGAGGAGGATGGTCCCCACGGAAGCCAGCCGCCTTCCTTGCCAGATCCAGCGTCCCACCTTCCTGTTGGGGATCACCTCACCTACCCAGAGACTGAGTCGGCTAGGGCCCTGCTACCAGATGAAAAGAAAGAAGTGAAACAGCCAGCTCTCTCCATGTCCAATTTACACGAGGCCACCATGTGAGTGAGAAGCCCGAGTGTGGAGTCTCTTCCTCACTCCTGGCCTGGGGCACCTTGTAGTCACATCACAGGCTCTAGATGGGTTTAGACTCTACAAGTGCCCAGCGGCAAAGCAGACCCAAGAGTGACCTAGCTGTCCTCTGACTGGAGATGCAGACATTCACCCTGTGGGAGCTGAAGCTCCTGGAGTCCAGGCTCCCCTCCATTTAGTCTTACTTGCCAGCAGGGCTCTGGCCCCAGGCCAGCGCTTGGCAGGTGTGCTGCAGGCCTGGATTCAGATCCTGTGCTTTAACAGCGCTGGAGCCTTGCTCGTCCTCTGGGAATGACCTGGGCCTTGATGAGTTGGTCTTATCAGTTTAGGGCTGTTGGGACTTTCAGCGATATGATTCAGCAGGCAGTGTTTCTGGCGCCTCTGGCTTTCCTCTATCTGTGCTACAGCCCAGACTCCGAGATCCGCTGTAACAGGCATCTGGTTGGCTTTCTGAGTCCCAAATGCGGATGATGTGAAAACAAGGGTGTAAAGGTGGGATTGTAGTCTGCTGGGGAAGCAGAAACCCTCTTCACTCTCCTTCCCCACTCCCTCACTTTCTGTTTGGGTGGTGGTTTTAAAGTAGTCATGCCTAAATTTATTTTTGGAGAAGGTATGGACCAACAGAATTGTCTTATAGAAAATTTCAGAGTTCCAAGTCTCTGAATAAACAGGCAAGTCCTAGAATAAAGTGAGTAGAATAGAGTAGGCAGAATTTATCTAGAATAAAGTGGGTAGAATTTATCTAGAATAAAGTAAGAATGTATCTAGAGTAACAAGAGTAGAATTTATCTAGAGTAATGTGAGTAGAATCATCTAGAATGAGTAGAATCTATCTAGAATAAAGTGGGTAGAATCATCTAGAATAAGTGAGTAGAAGCTATGGTGGAATACCAGCTTTCAACTGGATCTCAAGATTCACTTCCAATGGCTTTGTCTTTCTCCACCCCTTCCCCCAGAATTAAGACGATATTCTTTCTTGCCTCTTTTGTTCCCGGCTCCCAAATACTGAAGCATCTTTCTTTAGAATGTCTGCTCCCTCCCCCATCTCAGCTTCACCATGTCTTACAGCCAATTTGGTCTGTGCCCCTTTGTCCCACCTCTTTCCCACGGCTCCTTCCCCATGCTTCCCAGCTTCCCGCGGTCCGACCCTGTGCGTGTGCTCATCAGATCTTTTCATGATCGCAGCACTTGGCTCACACCTGTGGCTCAGTATCAGCACTTGTGTGTGTTCCCTGATGCAGGCCCGTGCTTCTGGACCATCTTCGGGAGACCAGGGCTGACAAGAAGAGGCTGCGGAAAGCATTACGGGAATTTGAAGAACAATTTTTTAAACAAACGGGAAGGTAAATGGGCAGAGAGGGGTTTGTCTGTGCTAACGGTATTTGTGAGCAGAGAGGGGTTTTTCTGTGTGAATGATAGATATGGGCAGAGGGGCTTGTCTGTGCTAATGGTAGATGTGGGCAGAGAGGGTTTATCTGCTAATGGTAGACGTGGGCAGAGAAGGGTTTGTGCTACTATTTCTAGAGGACTTCCGCTCACTCAGAATGTGAGCTTTATGCGCATGTACACCCTGACTGAGGGCCAGGATTTTCCCACACAGCATCCTCACAGAACCATGAGCAGGGAGTTTGCAGGGGCTATAGCTGCCCGTGTCGCACCAATCTTTAAGTAAAAGGTGACTCTAAAAACCCTTAGCTTTGTGTAATAAATTTCATTACAACAAATTGTTTTTTTTAAAAAAAATCTATTTTTTTTCTTGTCCCATTTTACTTCCTTGTTTTAGGATGCTTAGTTTTATAAATTTCCAGTTGATTGCCAGCTGATACTAACTTCTCTATGAGCAATGTTGTATGTTTTTTAGATTTTTTCCTATGACTTTTTTTTTTACTTTTACAAAATGGTTGTAAAGCTGTCCTTAGAAAATACTTTAGAACAGGAACTATGTCTAAATTGTGCCACATTAAGCTGTGAGTACAGGTGACTTGCATTAAAGTTCCTGATGTCTGTCTCTTTAAATGAAAGACATTCGGTGGAAGTTTTCATGCAGGGAAATACTTGAGTTGGTTTTTGCACATGAGCACTCAGTTGTCACTTTTAAGATGAATATACAGTCTTTTTATAACTTTGAGTTTCCTGAATAATTTGGATTTTCACCTACCTGAACCCCTAATCCTGTGGTTTTGCTCAGGGGATCCATCACGATTACCTGCTGGTGTCTAGTGCTGGCGTCCTGCTCAGGGGATCCACCAGGATTGCCTGCTGGTGTCCAGTGCTCAGGGAATCTATCAGGATTACCTGCTGGTGTCTAGTGCTGGCGTCCTGCTCAGGGGATCCATCAGGATTGCCTGCTGGGGTCTAGTCCTGTGGTTCTGTTCTAGTGCTGGCATCCTGCTCAGGGGATCCATCAGGATTACCTGCTGGTGTCTAGTGCTGGGATCCGTTAGAACACTTCCACTCTCAGAATTCCCATGCAGAAGACAAGCTTGCAGTTTATTCAGTCAGAATCCACTTATTCCACGGACAGCACCTGTGAGACCTATCCGACTTTACAGGCCTCGATTGCTGAGGTACATCATTTAAATGTGAACATAGTGATTTATCAAAACTAAAATCACACAGTGGAATGGCTAGGAAATACAGACTGTGATCTTGTTTCCAACAGACACCTGTCAGGACAACCATTCAGTCATGTAAATGGATTAGTAAGGTTTTCTGTCACTGTGGGCTGCATATGTCTAAAAATGTGTAGTCTTAGAATTAGTGTACAGGAGACACTCTTGTGATGCAGACTCAAACTCACTTGAGAAGCACAGTGATTCTACCACACATTACAAAAGCAGGTTTTATACCTATAAAATAACTTGGAAATGATGCAAGTCTGTAAGACAGCTAGTGGGTATTTTTGTCACTATAAACTTTCTTATCACAGGGCTGGGGAGATTTCTCAGTGGTTAAAGGCACTTCTTGCAAAGCTTGATGGGCCAGGTTTGATTCCCCAATGCCACATAAAGCCAGATGCACAAAGTGGCACATGCATCTGGAGTTTGTTTCGAGAACCCTGAAGTTCCCATTCCTATTCTCTCTCTCTCTCCCTCATCACTGTGCACTGTTTAATCAAATTTCTGTACTATTTTCAGCAACTTGCACTGTAAGGTCTTAGTGTGCTGCAGAGGCGTGGAGCCTTGGCAGGTCACAAGGAACCCCCGGTGCTTCTAGCCCTGCCTTCTCAGCTCTGGGAGTTGGAGCCCTGGATCACACTGTTGTTTATAAACATGAGGGGTGGGAGAGGGTGAAGGGGAGGCAAGTGGAAGCTGTTGTGAGGTGCAGGATGAAGTAATAGATGGTGCCGTTTCTGCAGAAGTCCACAGAAGGAGGACAGGACGCCCATGGCGGACGAGTACTATGAATACAAGCACATCAAAGCCAAACTGAGGCTGCTGGAGGTCCTCATCAGCAAGCAGGACGTGGCCAAGACGATCTGAGGCTGCCCGAGGTCCTGTCAGCAGGCAGGATGTGGCCACAGTCATCTGAGGCTCGGCACCACCTCCACCCAAGATAAAATCACGCTTATTTTCCTCTGCCATTCTGGCTAAGTGGTTTTGATGTACTAAAAATAGAAGCACTTTAGTGGTTACATTAGCTAGTCTTAAGAAGGAAGAGAGAGTATAATTATATAGAAGGGATTTAAATGGAAGAAAATATAACAGGTAACCTGTAATTGGAAAAAGAATTCCATCTCCTCCATGCCTAGGAGACAACACACAGTTGATATATTTGTTTCAGGAAAATCTAATATTTTATCAAATCTACATTACTCATGGTTGGGCCACCTGTTAATGAATGCATATTTAGTGACTGGATTGTTTTTGTTAATGTGTAGAAAAGAGCATGATTTAAATAAGAGTATGAGGAAGGGAAAAGAAATTCCGCTCTTCACAGAGGAAAGAAAAACAGCTGGTAAGAAAGTAATTGATTTTTAAGAGATGCAACATGCACTACCTTGTCTCTGAGTCTTCAGACTTCCAGAACCTCAGTATCTAGGATGTGTCATGTAGCCCATTTCTCTATCAGAACAGCAATTTTGTTACCTGTTCTTTGAAACTTAACATTTCTGGTTACCAAAGTTCATTCGGATAGCATGTGCTTTGTGAATTACCTTTGTCTATAACTGACAGATGTTTATATTAACATAAAATATTAAAATTTCAAAATAGGTATTTTGGATAGATGTGTCTGCAGTATAATGTGACCATAGTATTACTGCTAATCTTTTTGTTTACTGTAACAAAGATTATATAACTATTTTTCCATTGGGAATATGCATTTTTCAAGGTCTATTACTTTTTTTCAAGGTGTAAAACTTTTTCATGCGCTGTATCCCTTTCTGTACAAATGAAAGGCTCAGAGATTGTTTGCCAGGAAACACCTTAGAAAAGAAGCCAGAATAGTTTATTTGCTTCATCAACTTTAGTGTATTTTGTGTTATTTCACACTTTTTAAAAACACATTTAATATTTTTGTTTTTTGTGAAAACAGGTAACAGGTAGTCTCTTTCTCATTCCCAACCATGTTTGCACTTGGTCTTCTGTCATGTTGAGCATGACGTCACAGGGTGGGAGGAACACTGACTCCACAGCTGACTGTTGAGTGGCTTTACTGCTCTCTGCACTGACCCGGTGTTTTATAGCTTTTATGAATCGGACGAGTGTCCTTCATAAGTTTGTTTAATGGAAGTTGTCTAATTGTAACAGGACAGATAGATACACAACTATTTGAGGTTTACAAATCACATCTTTGATAAGGGAAATGGTTTCATGAGATGTATACAATTGCTATTAAAATGTAACTCTATATATTCTATATGATTGTAAATATTTTTACAACAATACAAATAAAATATTTTTCTATTATATTTATTATGTGAAACACAGTAGTTGCTTCCTGTTAGCTAATATAAATAACATCAATAACACTGTCAAACAACAAGTTGGAAGTGCTGACGACTCTAGGCTTTACGATTTAACTCATGCTGCAATGACACCCTTTCATGCGACGTGGAGTCACCCAACGTGTGTTCAGTAGATTAAAATGGATGCATATTTAAACACCATTTATAAGCCATTATTTTGTATTTTGCTAAAGCGGTCTATATACTTGTTTTGTTATGTCTGGCATAAGGAAAAGTAAAAACATTGCAGCACCTAGCAAACCAGTGTCAGAGAGGGGACACGAAAAGCTCTGAGTGACGTTTAGAAAGTGACAGTTTGCTTTTGGAGACAACGGCGTGAGCATGCTTCAGCGGAAAACACTGAGGACAGAACGAACAACAGAGGACCAGCACTCCTAAGGGGAGACGGGCTGGCTGACAGCAAGAAGGTGGGTGCTAACGTCCGACACTGATATTACAGGTTTTGCAGCTGGGATCTTTCTTTGCATTTGCAGTAGACAAGCTCATGAGCTGATGACCAGTGATTTCTGCCACGGTGCCCAGAGAAAGATCCACAGGGTCAGTGTAAATGACTTCTAAAATGACATCCTGGGCATGGTGGAAAACCAGCACCCCGTCTTCTTCTGTACAGGTCAAGAACTTATTGTCCTTGGAATTTAGTTGAGGAAGGCGAAGCTTACAGAATTCATCTCCTGGTGATCCCACAGGGGCAATGACAAGAATCACATAATGATAAGCTGTGTACATACAGTAGAAGTCCCCAAAATACAAATTAGTATTGGGGTTGAAAAGTTTTTCTGCTGCAATCTCAAACCTGTATCTTCCGTATGGGGAGTCCTGGGGCGGCTTCCCAGTGTTGAACTCAGTGCTGCAGCTGAAGAAGATGCCCTCTAACTTCCCGCTGATGGGGGAGCCGTGGCTGCCACTGTTGTCCTTGATGGACGGCTGCATGGCACTCCCATGATGCTCTCTGCCAGGGGAAGAAATGGTGGCGACTTAGTGCTCCAGTGCTGAGTTCCCTGATTACAGCCTGCTGTTGAAGACCTGAATGGCCACCCTCTGATCAGATCCAGGGAATACGTCCTCTGACATCACATGAACAGACAACCTGGGATAAGAATGCTACTCACCTTGGAGCTCTTATATAATAAAGTAATTTCCTGGACAGTTAAAATCACGTCCATTTGTGTTCACTGGAATGAATGCATGAGTGACTTCATGAAAAGAAAACCAGAATAGGCGTACTGGATATATGGACACTGGCAAAAGGCTGAACGTTTCTTTATGCTAGATATCGACTTGGACCCTCCCATCCCTTCTTGTGAACCAGCCCAGGCAGTTTCCACAGTCATTCTGAGAAGGCCTGAGGAAGCTCTCCACATTTTGTACCTCATGACAGAGATTTCTAACATCACCACTCTTGGTTTTGCCCATGCTTGATGTACCTGAGGCCAGGAAGAGTGTAAACTGTGGGCAGTCTGAGGACAGCCACCCAGAGGAGCCCATCGATGCTGTTGAGTCATGAACCACTGCAGTCTAGAGTATCAGTTCAGAACAAATCACACAGAGACTACCACACTTTCCAGTCTCCCAAAGCCAAGTCCAGTTGAACGCCCACATTCCATCTAAATAAAAAATTTTCTTACAATGTTTGTTTCATAAAATCAGAAGAAGTAATTGTTAACACAAGATGGGTAAAAATCAACGTAAAAACCAAGAAATGTGAAATGGGACAACTTCAAAGGAAAACAATATGGAATGCCCCCCAAACAATTCAAAATAATGACCTTAAGGAAACTTAAAAGAATTCAAATAAAAACCCCAAAGTAAACAAGTTCCAGAAAAACAGAGTTCCAGAAAAAGAATAAACTTACCAGAAAAACAGAGTTAAGAAAGAGAAGAATCAGGCTCAGCAAGACAGAAAACGAACCATAAGGAGGAAGGAACAGTACACACAAGATGAGAACAATGCAGTTCACTAAATGACAGAAGAAAGCTCATGGCCACACTGTGAATGGATTGTAGCCAATCAAAGATAAAGGTTAGTTGCATGGGTTAAAACATGAGCCAGTGGATGCTGCTGACGAGAAACTCGCCTCACTGATGAAGACACAATGAGGGAAGTGAAGGGTCCAAAAAGATCCATCACTCACATGAAACCAATAATGAGCCAGAACAGTTAGACTCGGTCATTTTATATTGATAAAGGCATCAGTTTAGTAAAAAGACATAATCATATATATGCATCCAGTGTGGGACCATCCGAATACAAAGGGAGAGACTCTACTACAACAATGGCTGGGGAGTTCAGCACCCCATTTCCTCCAAGGAGAGGTTGTTCAGGCAGGATATCTACAAAAAAGCATCTGAGTCCAAGCAGACTCCAGCCAGTGGATCGAGGGTTATTTATAGAACTTTTCACCAAACAGCAGTAGATCAACATTTCGTCAGTACACGGAACATGTGATGGCAACCAATCAAGTTTCCACAACTTAAAATGAGCTCATCTCCTAAGTCTTCTCAGAATACAATGGCTACGACTACAAAGACAACAAAAAAGAACTGAAACCATATACATACATGGAAATCGTGATGCTTCTAGATGATCGGTGGGTAAGAGAAGTAATGAAAGAAAATAAAAATATTTCCATGGGTTGGGTATAGCTCAGTAATAGAGTGCTTGCCCAGCATGCACAAGGTCCCGAGTGTGATCTCCAGGGGTTCAAACAACAAAGAAGGAATAAGAGAAAGAAAAGGTGATACATCAAAATTTGTGGGGTATGGAAAAAGCAACACTGATGGGAACATTGTATTATAGTTAGGGGTACAATCTCAAATATATATCTGTGCTCTTCAGATTATGTAGTATCCAGGGCCTTGATCCATTCCGCCATGTGCTCTGTCTTTTTGGAAACATTTTTCAAAGCACATTTAGTATTTTTATAGAATAGACAGCCTGCACCTATCTGAAAAATACACAGAGAAATACTGACCTCCAGTGGCCGCCACCTAAAATACTCACTGGCAACAATCAAGGCTCAGCCCAGCACCAAAGATGCAACGATCTATTCTTCCTGAAGGCAGAAGGATTCTTTGGGCTTTTAAATTTTATGCTTAATAAGAAATTCCTGAGAATATTATCTATTCCAATTAACAGTGACCAGCACAATAATTTGTGTTATTCAGCTACTTAGGTGAATGACATCAACTTGGAATTAGATACTCTAGAATAAATACCAGATAGGAGATCAATATATAATCTCTACTTATAAATTATTCAATAACAAAAGGCAGCAGGGCTTTGACATCAAATATGTAAAAATACTTGATACTGTGAAGTACTTTGTGTCATGGTTTGGGGTGAGCCAGCTACAGGAAGCGAGTTATTAATGGGGGTGAGAGGGTTGATGTTGTGTGGTCCAGCTCCACTTTCTCTGTCATGCAGATGTCAGCAGGCTGCCGTATGCTCCAGCCACCACCTGCACCTGCACCTGCACCTGCCACCAGGCCTTCCCTGCATTGGGACACTCCATCCCTCAAACCATGGAATAAACTGTTCCTCCCTTAAGTTGCTTCTTGTCAGATGCTCGGTTACAACCATGAGGAAAGTAACTGAATGCATCCTTCTTCCAGAATGTCCAAGTATACTTCTTTCTCCATAATTCCCTTGGCATTTTTCTACAGCTTAGAGCTGACTTAAAGTTGGGACCATGACCTTGATTTAGGAGGAATGAAAAACACAGAAAAGTATGGAAAAAAATTTTTAAATATCAAAATTCCTCAATACTTTTTATATACAGTCCTGTCAAGAATATTTCAGACTCTAAAATGAGAACAATGGTTTTTGTTTTTCCTTCTTTTGAGACAAGTGTCATAGGAGTTGGAGCCTGGTATGGCTGGGAACTCATGACAGCGCTCCCGGGTGCTCCAACAAGCAGAAGCTGCTGTGCCTCATTTTACTGACGTAGGGACACAGAAAGAGGAGAACATTTGATAATCGGTATATAGTACATCTGAGCTAGTGGGAGTTAGAGGAACACATAGATTACATGCTCATTAATCTAAGCATTCCAATTTAGAAATGGGGAAACAATCGTGACCTTTTCTACTTAATTTTTCTTGGAAATAAAAGTCAATATAGGGCTTGGATGGATGGCTCAGGAGTTCAGAGCTCGGACAGGTAAGCACGAGGACTGGAGTGTCTTGTGGGGTGGGGACCGACTGTCATCCAGGGCTCAGGAAGAGAGACAGGAATGCCCAGGGACAGCTGAATCAGCAAGCCTTCTGGCTCTGTAAGCAAAGTGGCCTCCACAAGCATGCACACACATGTGCCCCCACATGCATACAAACATACATTTTCAAATGCATGCATACCACACACATGCAAAGAATTTTAATGTGAATATTATTAACTTTACAAAAAGAAATCTGGAATCACAGTTTGATAGAAAGAGTTAAGGGAAACATAGGCCTAGAAGATGGAATTAAATTTAGTCAAACAAATAATCATATATGTTTTATCCTTACCTAATATAGTCAAAGTATTCTTTGTGCTGGTTGCGATAAAACACAGAACATTTGAGCATGCGTCCTGCGATCACTTCAGCCTTCTCCAAAAGCTGTGTTAGATGAACTTTCGAATAGTCTGAAAAATTTTAACAAGTGTTTTAAAAACATAGCACCAAAGTACCAATGACATACTTTATAAATTAGAGATTAAAATTTGTCATTTTGGAATTAAAGTTAAAATTACATTTTATAGAACAAAACTTTCATTATCTTCATGTGGCACATTTTTATGCTTGCAAAAATATTTTTTACCATTTTTTGTAATGATAATTGCTATTCTCTGTGTTTTGGTTGACAATTTATTACAAGGAAAGCCATTCACTTTTTTTGTAATTATTATTAATTCTTCAAATATTTTTTGTTTATTTGAGAGAGAGAGAGAGAGAGAGGTGTGCCAGGCCTCTAGCCATTGCAAATGAACTCCAGATGCATGGGCAATGTTGTATACCTGGTTTTATGTGGGTACTGGGGAATCGAACCCCAGCTGGCAGGCTTTGCAAGCAAGTGCTTTAATCTGACACCTCTCTCCAGCCCTGTAATTGCTATTTTATTAGCATACAAAGAATGGTGATTTTTCAAACAAAATTTGTTTTGTTGCTTCCTTTCCCCCCCCAGCCCTCTTCCAGTGCCCTCCTCCTCTACACTGTCAGTATTATATGGTTTATAGTCACTTCCTAGAATATTCATGCCCTGTTTCTTCTTTGAAATTAAAGCTCCTGGAACAATCATATGTTCACTGACTTCACAACACTGGCAATATCTGTCAGCACCTCTTGGCACCACATCAGCCAGGGATAAACCGAATATAGCCTGCAAGGCACAGCATACTTGGGAGGCAGACTTGTTTCACTGGTAAGGAGACATATTAGTTCAACCCCAGCCTCTGAGGTTGCAGGCTAGGTGAACTATGGCCAGTTCACTGATGCTGACACCTGTCAGAGGTTAGGGACTTCTTTCTCCCAGAGTTCATCCAGCCAGAACTCCAGCTGGACCCTGGCTCCTAGTTGATGGCATCTGTGTACAATGACTTAGAAACCAAACCTACTCTTGGGATATCTGATATTGTTGACCATCTTTTGTTTAAAATTGTTTGAGAATTGTGGTCAACCTCCTGCATCAGAGACAAGGAAACAACTTAGTATATAAAGACTACCAAGAATTCCCCGACAGACCAACTCTCCACTGCTCATGGGAGCGTGGATCCTTCACTCACAGTGTCATGTGTCACCCAGCCTAGTATAAAGTACTGTGCAAAATTAGATGGTTCCGTTAAAAGATAATAATGATACTTCATAACATTGAGAGCATCAAGGAAGAGAAATACTGATAGTCATGACATTGTATGGTGAGTCTGCTTATCTCTGTTCCACACTAGGAGTGGGTCTGCCTAATGGAGGCTCTTACCTCCATGACCTCTCCCAGTGCCCAGTTCACAGGATAAATGACTATAAGACAATTTACACAGATAGCTTTCTCAAAACTGAGTGAAGGTTATAGATAAAGTTTATGTGAAATAGCTCCCCAATTATTTTGATAAAGTCAAACACAGCTTTGAACAGTAAGTTGCTCTTATATTTCACCCATGAAAATAAGAGGGAAAATAATATATAGGAAAATAGCATGGGGCATTGAAAGCTGGGATTCCCAGTCATTTACCCAACAACATCTTCACATCAGTTATGAGATGTAGGGCAATTAAAATGCCACAGAGACCACTGGGCCGCCTCCACAGTCCTCAATATAGACCTGGCACTGAAGTGCAAACTACTTTTCACAACATTTTGTATCTGCTCCTTCACATAATCGCTTAGGACAGTCATGGAGTGAAGGAGAAAGAACTGACCAGTCTCCAGGAAAGGATGAGCAGTGGCCAGCAGCAGGCTCAGTGAATGTGTGCCTTCCAAAGAGTGAACAGACCTGGGCAGGCGGGTAGGCGGGCACAGTGAAGGGTGAACTTCTTGATGGGCATGAACTATGAATGGAGCACTAAGGTTCCCCACCAGGGGACAGGCTTGCAGCGTCAGATTTCCCAGAGCTGCTGTGCTATGTAGGTGCTTCTTAATGAAGCAAAGAATTTCCAGAGAGTTGTCAGGAAGCTCATCCAGAACTCAGGTGGGAAGTCCAATGACATTTCTGTGAAGCACAGATACTGAGAGCTGCTTCTAACTCTCTGATTTAATCTCTAGGAAAATGAACAAATCCAAAGAGGAGGAAATGAGAGCTGTCTCTCCTAGAGAATGGAGCTCCAGGACTTCTGAGATTATTTTTATACTGTGCCAATTTTTATTTGCAAAGCTTTAACTTTGAGAAAAATCAAACTATGCATACAGCAAAAAGGTAATTTGATTATGTCACTCAGCTCCCTCCAATCAATACAATAACAGATCTATGACACAATGCACCCAGACTGTAAAACTGCCAATGTGATAATTACAAAAAGAAGCATACTGTTGATTTACTGTCCAGGAATGTGGATGGAGGCCTTTTCCATATGTGACAAGGCCCCTTACCTGCTGTGCAGAATTCTATGATCTCGCTCCATTCCGAGACGACGTAGTCACCATCCACTTGCTTGGAGGCGGTCTGCACTGCTACTGTGTACTCCGTCCTGGGGCTCAGGAACCAGTGCCCGCGGACTGTCATGGGCAAGGGGACAGCTTTGGCCACCAACTTTGTTGGAACATCCTAAGAAGGAAAAGAGGAAGGACAGGAAGTAAAGAAGTAAGGAAGAAAGGGAAGGGGGAGAGAGAAAGGAAAGGAGGGAAATTAAATCTATCATTAACACGGAGAGGAACTGAAATTCCTGACAACAGAATTTTCCTGTTGAAAAATGTATAACAATTATTATATTGAAACCTCTTACTCTCCACACATAAAGTCAAATCCCATGTGGACCAAGGGAAATGCCATGTCATCCAGTCCAGTGGTGTGCGTTTGCTCGGATTCCAGTTTCTGTCGCTTTTAGTAAACCCTTTTTCACTGCACACTACATGGTCTTTAGAATATAACATTTTTAGTGATCACAACTTTTTAAAAATATTTTATTTATTCATTTTCAAGCAGAGAGATACAGAGAGAGAGACAGAGACAGAGAGAGACAGAGAGAGAAAACCAGGGCCACCACCTTGTGGGTCTGGCATATGTGGGTCCTGGGGAATTGAACCCGGGGCCTTAGGCACTGGAGACAAGTGCCTTAACCACTGAGCCAGCTCTCCAGCCCTGATCACAACTTTAAAAAGAGACATAAAAGAAATAAATTTCAGTGGGTGAAAAATTCATTAAATTAAAAATGTTGTATTTGATTGATTTTTATGACATTAATATTATCATAGTAGCTCATTACTAAGTATTTTATATGTCAAAGGAGAGAATGTGCTCAGAAGCGATGGATCTGTTTAACATGTAGATGAGGAATATTTGCTTCACTTTTATTCAAGTCTGGCATCTCTGTGTCAGAGCAAGTTCAGGTATCTGACTGGTAGTACGACAGTAAAGTCGGCTAGGTGTATACTCACTAGATTCCCAGGATTGTGGTATTCTATATGTGGAATGAAGATTGTTCTAGAATTATCCACCACTTAATATTAAACAATTCAAGGAAGCTTCAAGAAATAAAGGTCAGCAAAGGGAGTATCCCCAGACAGAACTGGAACTCAAGATAAAGCCTGATAAATCTTGGCGTTTCTTTCACACTTCCATATAGTGTGTAAAATCCTCACTTATATTGAGCTTGTAGAATTTCATATACAGTAAGAGGTAAAATTTCCAAACAAGATTATTCTTCCAAAATATTTCCCAAGTTAAAATACAGTATCACTATCTTTTTAAAAAGACCGGTTTTTGTTTGTTTACATCATCATAAAGAGTAAGAAAGAATACTTATACCTGATAACTGCTAATCTTAATAGCTACTTCTGGAGGGAGACTTGTATCACAAAGGACATATGACAAGTGAATAATCAGACAGGTGATACATGTATAAAACATGTAAGGGTTAATAATTTTTACTTTCAAGCAAAAAAAAAAACACACACACACAAAAAGAGAAAAGAAAACTGACTTCCTCAAACATTTTCAGCCCTAAAATGTTTAAATAAATCCGTAGAAGTTATCAGCTAGGCCGTAATCTCCTCAGTGCTTCTGGGAAAGCTGCGCACTGCTGTGGCACCTGCTCCCAGCCACTTGCTTTAGTCAGTGAAGCCACTTTGCAGCTTGGCAATGTGACAATCCAGCTGTTGTGGTCTCCCCGCAGGGGCAGGATCCTGTCCAGAGGACAGTCCATCTCTCCCTTGCCCCTCCCTCCTCCAAATGCATTAGTTTGGACTTTCCTTGTGTTCATTTCAACATTCCTGGTTATCTTTTGTAATATAACATCCATTTCTTTGAATGAGGTGCAGTCCAATTTAACACTTGTTGATTTTTGTGTCTATTCAACAATCAAGACAACCCTTTTATTTAGGACAATTACCTTCAAACAACAAATATGGGACTTCATTTTCTTCTAAAATTTATTACAGGGCTAATGCTGTGATAGCACAATGACTTCCTGTGCTAGTGTGGTTTGTGATGTGTGTATGTGCACAGTGTGTATAGCTGCATGCTCCCTGTGAGGAGGACATCAGGTGCCTCCTCAGTCACTCTACGTCGTTTCCCTGGGACAGTCTCTCATTAGCTGGGCTGCCTTTCTCTAGCCAGTACAGCACACCAGCAAGCCTGGGCAATTCTGTCTTCATCCCTGGGTGCTGGGGTTACAGGTGCAAACTGTCACACCCAGCTCTTTAGGAGGGCGCTGCAGATAGAACTGGACTTCTATCTGCATATAGTTTTGACACTTCCCAATGTCAAATATGTGAGAAATTCTTCTTTAAAATTTTATTTATTTATTTGCAAGCAGACAGAGAGAGAGAGAGGAGAGAGAGAGAGGAGAAAGAGAGAGGAGAGAGAGAGAGAGAGAAATAATGTGTGCACCAGGGCCTCTAGCCGCTGCAAACAAACTCCAGATACATGTGCCACCTTTTGAATCTGGCTTTACATGGGTACTGGGGAATCAAACCTGGGCCATCATGCTTTATAGGCAATGTCTTAACCACTGAGCCATTTCTCCAGCGCCCAGAGATTCCTTTGTCTTTTAAAATGTCTTCATACTTAGAAAGTTTTAAGAATGCAAATGAATCTAAGTATCTGTCAGACTTACCTTGTGTTTAAACTTGTTAGAGTTCTTGTTTTCTTTCTTGTTGAGGTCGATGAAGTAGTGTGTGATGCGGTCCTTTGATTTAGAATCCATGTCCCAGGAGATCTTGAACGAGTCACAGGTGATGTTGCTAATTTTGATGTTGTGTGGAACAGGAAGCTCTTCCATCTCTGCTATGCCGCTGTCTTGTGATTTATTACCTGCCAGGAAACAATCCACAGAAACTCAGTTCTAGTTTTCCAAGCCCACTAGCCGGACTTCATTCTGTCCAGGAAGTGTTAGTGAGAGTAAACGATGTTTACAAGGCCACATTAACCAATAGAAAGCACAGATGACTCAATCCTCAGATCTCTAATTTACACCCCTGATTTCTGCTTACAGACTGAACACAAAACACCTATGATCCATCCTTATAATCAATGAAAGACTAATTAGTCCTACTTGGTTGGGTCAAGAGACCATTTCTCCTACAGGGTCCATCAGGTCTGCTCGTAGGTAACATTGGGTGTTGTAAGCAAGACGGCTTCTAGAAATGATGGTGATGGAGAGATCCATCCAAATAAGCATCTGTGTAACGTGTATGACGCAGCAACGAGAGAATAGAAAAACTGCTTCTTTCACTTTGAAAAGATATAAACACTGTTCAATGGTTATACAGGTCTAAGTAATATGGAAGATTATCCACTTACTACTACTTCAGTAAGCATTTCCCATATCTCCATATACTTGAGTGCTGGAATGATTAGGATCAAGGACAATGGACAATGGCCATGTTGACTGGTCTCATTAAAATGGTGAAGAACTCATCTGATGAGGTGACTATGAGCACTTTAAGACATTTCTACACGCTCACTTAGAGAAAACGTTCTTCCTGTCCTCACAGTACAAAGCAGGGTGGGTGGATGGATGACAGAAAGAGAAAACAGATTTCCAAGTTGATTTCCTATCTGGAAAGACAAAATCACATTTATTCCCCTTCTTCCTAGATGTTCCCTTTCCTCAAAACATGATCTGAAATGTCCCCAAAGAGAAGTCAAATGAAATGTAGTTCAGATGATGACAACATAGGCTATATGTCACGACATAACTTGTTGCTGTTGTCTGAATGTATGCTCATGTGCACATGGGTGTGGGTGTGTGTGGAGGCCAGGAGACAGGTGTCACTGCTTCTTCAAGGGCCATCTGCCTTTTATTTTTCCTTTCTCTTGAGACAGAGCTTACCAAGTAGGCTAGGTGGCTGGCCAGTAAGTCTCAGGGACCTGCCTGTCTCTGCTTTGCCAGCCAAGCTTGGCTTTTGCTTTAGTGTTCAACATGGATTTGGGGATCAAACCCAGTGCCATTTCCTCAGCCACCACACTTTTTTCTTAGCAGACAAAACAGCAATATTGATGAATGCCACCCAGGCCAACGCCTTTCTCCCAAGTTAGGCTTTTCCTTCTCTACACTGATTGCTGATATAAAACATCTGACATTTCCTAACCTTATGAAGCTTTTGGCCCACACTGTCTCATCTCAGACTATACTGGGGTCAGAGGAACCTGAGGGCAGTGAGCACTACTTCTAGTCAAAGCCCTTCCCTTTTACTTCTAGAATAATGAAGTTCCTTATTTCTGCTGGGTCTGGTAGGTGACTCCTGCAATCCCAGCACTTGAGAGGCTGAGGCAGGTGGATTGTCATGAGGTCAAAGTCAGCCTGGTCTACATAGTGAGTTCAGGACAGCCAGGGAAAAAGGTGAGCCTGGCTCAAAAAAAAAAAAAAAAGATCCTGTTTTTTTTCTTCCTCACAATCAGTTTTTCTCCATTCCCTCTTCAATAAAATTAAAATAAAAATTTAATAAAATTACTCCCTACTCTTTACTTTCCCCCCATGTGGCGCCAGGAAATCCCTAAACTGCTTCTCATGTAAAGCTGTTCAGAAATCAAGAAGGGAGGAAGCAAGTGGAATCTTGGAAGTAGCCACGGGAGAGGGGAGAGGGAAAGACAAACACACAGTTATTAGTAATTTTTGTTTTATTTTGAAGACTTTACATTTCAACCAGTTCTGATTGAAATTATCTTGAAAATATTAATGAAAAACTTCTAAACTATAATTTGCATTTTGGCTATGTTCATATAATTTCACAACCTAATGAAAAAATAAATAATACTATTGTTGAGAAGCTGGGTGTGGTGGTGCACATCTTTAATCCCAGAACTTGGGAGGCAGAGGTAGGGGGATCGCGGAGTTTGAGGCCACCCTGAGATTACACAGTGAATTCCAGGTCAGCCTGGGCTAGAGTGAGACCCTACCTCGAAAAACCAAACAACAACAACCAACCTGCTGTTGAGGGTCATAAAGAGAAAAATAACACTACTCTGCATCTACTACAATGTAATAAAAATGTATCATCAATACTGACACGAACACATATATTTTTGCCATTTAACTTCCTCTGTTATCTTTCACAGCTTACCGTGACAATTGATGTGTGTATATACATATATACATATTTCATAAAAGCTTTATGTATTCTTGTTTAAATTTGAGAAGGAATGTTAATTAAAATATGGAAATCTTTGATCAAGTCATCTTTTCTCATTGGGAGAACAATGACGCTGGTGTTATGTCAAGAATCCTCATGTCAGGCTCTTCACCCCAATTCCTCACCCAGCTGTCAGGTGAACTACCTCCATGGAGCTTTCTTACTTCCAAGCAAGTTAACTTCCTTCCTCCTCGCTCTTCATGAATCGTTTGGTGGCAGAGGAAAGGCTTCTGGTCAGAGAGGCACATGTGAGAGCTGTTGAACCTCCCCTGCTGTGCGCACTGCATTGCGCTCACCTGAATGTACATGCCACGCCGTGCTAACGTCGCAGCTATGCTATGGGTGAATAGTGCTGACTGCTCACACACCAACACTTTAGAAAATATCTCCCAAGCAGTTCCTAAGAACAGCAGTGACGTAGTCAACTTTCTAACAGCCGGCACAAAGCACCCAACCCAAAGCAGCTTGTGGGAGGAAAGGGTTTATGTGGGTACAGACTAGAAGCTCCATGACGGCAGGGGGCAGCCCGGCATGAGCAGAGGCTGGACATGACCTCTGTCACAGCAGGTGGACAACAGCAGCAGGAGAGGGCACCAAGCTCTGGCAGAGGGAGCTGGCAATCAAACCCATACACCCACCCCAACAACATACCTCCTCCAGCAAGGCTCCAATTCCTAACCTGCCAGCAGCCGGGGACCCAGCTTTAGAACACATGTGTAAGGTGACTCCTGCCTCAAGCCACTGAAATCAAACACTGCTACACAACAGTAATCCTTTAGATGCAGTTTTCCTCACTAATGGGAATCACCTCACAAGGAATGATCAGATGAAAAAAAAGCTTTACTGAGACATGGGTCACAGGATTCGCTTGTTTAGCGCACACGCAGTGGTTTCAGCACCTACGTCATTGTCTACCTGCTCACCATCCACGCCTGCTCTGCCCTCAGCTCCAGGAAACACTTCTCCATCATGTCTTCACGGTGACCTCTGGGCACATTTCCTCTAAGGTTACAGGCCGTGCGGCGTGTTCACTCAACACGAGGCTCCAGTTCATTCATTTAATCAGCACCCCGTTTCTTCCTACTGCTGAGTCATACTCCAATGTACGGATCAGCAAGCACCCTGTTTTTTCCTATTGCTGAGTCATACTCCAATGTACGGATCAGTACCCCAATTCTTCCTATTGCTGACTCATACCGCTGCAGCAGAAGGTGAGGATTCTTCAGGCATTTCCTAGAATCTATCACTCCTATCACAGTTGGCCTCTACATGTCTACTTTCTGCAGTTGAGGACACAGCATCTGTCCTCTGGAGGAAACAACAACAAGAAGCCACTTGAAAGCAGACTGGGAACCTGCCGATGCCTTGATTGTGGGTTTCTCAGCTTCAAATGCTGAGAGAAATAAATTTCTACTCTATAAATTACCCAGCCTCAAGAATTTTATTACAGCAGGAAAAGTGGACTAAGACATCTGTTACAGTCATTATTTATTATTACTATTATTCAAGTAGGTCTCTTCTTTTGGCATGCTTTGAACATTATTTAAGCACTTTCTTACTTTTCCCATTAAAAAGGTACTCAAGATTATTTTATGCTTTACGGGAATCATTTCTCAAAGAGCTGTGGAGAATACTTAGAGACTACGACCGGGGTTCTAGGTGTGCTCGGCCCTATCAGAAAGTCAGTGTTTCTGGGCCTCTCAGCAGCCAGAAGAGCCAAGGACACAGGTAAATGTGTGAATTGCATGTCTTCCTGTGCCTACATAACAACACCATGTATGACCTGCTTCCAGTGCACAAAGCCTTCCCTGTACAACCTCTGTCATTATGTCCACACCGGCTTAACTCATTCACACTTGCTTGCTCGGCAGAGACCACATGCAGGTGACTCCTGGACTGTCAGTTCACAGGAAATTTCTAAGTCAAGCGAAGAGAGGTGTGCATGCAGCGAGGAAGAACCAGTGTCAGTTATGACATCATCTATACCCCTTCATTACATAACTGGTGGGAGTTACCAATGGGCAATGGTTATACATTTCAGGTTAATTTCAACAAGACCAGGTATATCCTGGTAACACACTTCATGAATGAGAACTCTTTTAACATTTTGCTGGTTCATACAGGTGTGCTCAAAAGTAACTGTTAATAGCATGCTTCTACCTTTATTACTTCCATCCTAGTTTTTTTTTTTATTTCTGGAATAATACAGCCCTCCTTCCTATAGAAATGTCAAGGAAATTGACAAATTGTTTTTGAGAGAAAAATATCTAGTGTTTGATTTAGTGGAGTTCAATAGATACAAAGCTTAAGATACAATTTTATCAAAATATAACCTCAGACTGGCAAGGCTTCCCAAATGTGTCATTCGAGATATCACGAAAGAAAGCAACTTTTAGACACCAGAGTGTTCTTCATCGCACACAATGGAAGCTTTGGCTTGAAGCCCCACAAAAGGACCCACACTCACCATGATGTTTAGGTGGAAAAAAGGATAATGAGCCCATTTTCATCCATATTTGATATTGTGTGCCTCAATCTATGCATCTAGGAACCTTGATTCACAATCACAGAATTAAGAATTTTCACATCCGTTTACATAGTCCATTCCAAAGGAAATAGAGACTACTCAAACTTGCATATTTTTATTCTCCTAGCCTCTCAAGAACTAGAGAAGGTATTCTAAATAATCATGGCAGTTATTTTTTAACGTTAAGAACAGGTTATAAAATCATTCACATACCAGTCCATCACATTGTATGTTCATATGCATATGTATATATCTATGTGAATGTGTAATGTACATGTAAAACCATACAATAATTTTCCCTTTTAGTGTCAAAGTCCTTAGCTAAATCCCTTGAAATCTAAGATTTTAAAAAATATTTATTATAAAAGATATATCGGAGAAACAAACAGCTCAATGATCAGCATTCCTATCCTAGTTTGACTAATCCACGAAAGCGACTTTAATAAGATTTAGCAGTGTTGCTTACTAAAGCAGACGCCTACTCCACCCCAGGACCTCCGTGCTCTGCAGCACTCCCCCCATCAGTGCTATGAGATGAGCCATGTTTGCTGCGTGCGAAGTGCCTGAAAGTTTAATCACAGTGGTTCAGTGCCTACACAACTCATCTGGAGTTCAATGCCTTAGAAGGTATTAAAGAGTCATTGTTTTAGGAGAACCGCAGGCTTCGGGCTCACTTCCGTGAGTACGGTAGCCAGGGACAATTGTTTCATATCAGGTCTCCATTCCTCTCTCAAGTTTCAGTGCTAGAAATATCTCCATCAAAGAACTGATAGACATATGGATTTTATAATTAAAACTATGCACACATATATGCTTAAATAAAAGTATTCTAATAATTTCCATTACAAAGTCAGAAATACAGTTTGTTACTAGAGAAAAAGTATCTTCCTTTTCATTAAGACAACTTTTAAAATACTGCAGTACTTTTAAAAATAAGAAAAAATTAGAACAATCAAAATTAAAAATAATCACAACAGAACACTGAAATTCTCAATTTGAAAAAGAAAATATTCAGTAGTAACAATGAAAATAGTTGGAACTTGTTAAAAATTATACAATAAAGTAAAAAAATCACTGTAATCTTGATACTAGCAGCATTGTATATATTGTTACAAATCCTGTTTCCCTCACATTATATATTATAAATTACACTTTATTAATATATGTACCACATATTATTTAATTATATATTATGCTATGTTACATTAGACTATATAAATATACAACATTATATAATCATATTACAAACATTACATATGATGTGAAATAAGGTATTGTGCATATTGTTCTATAATCTATTTTTAAAAATTATTTATTGTTAATAATTAGAAACATGGTATGAACAAGTTGTATCCCCATTTCCCTCCTCCCTGCCCCCAGAATACTGGAACCTCTCTTGACTTGAGAAAGCATTAAATGATAAACAGCAAATCAAGCAGCTTTAGTTACTTGATAGTTTATGGGCTTTCAAAGTCATGCTATCAGTCCAACAAAGCCTCAGGGCAGATGGGCAGATGTTCTCACCAGCTATCAGCATCCTGCATGCGATGGCTGTGAGAGGGCGCAGCACCGCATCAACGTTAAGTCAGCTCTACATTCATGGTCATTTTATCCCATCACAGAACAAATGAAGGTTGTCTGCACAGTCCTGTTTCTCTGCTCTTTGCCTATGACCCAGGAGGACATACATCCTGTGGGTAGTACCTTAGTCAGACAGAAGCTCGGGAGACACACATGTGATGTCCAGTTACTGCACCAACCTAAACCTGCCTGAGGGCCAGAGGCATGCTGCCCTGTCCTGGTCTCAGTTCAGGGGTACCCCTCTCTCCAGCTCTCTAGTAATGATCTCAGGTCACATGTCCTGAGGAACACCTAAACTCTAGGAGCAAATTATATATATATATATATATATATATATACATATATATATATATGATGAGGTATTTCCACGTGGTGAAATAATGACCACTAATTATCAATTGAAAACTTTTTCCTGAAATATAATGGTCACTGTCCATAGCAAAATGAAAACAAATTCTTAGCTGTACAGTTTTACCCGTAAGTATATCTGATTAGCATAATGTTGCAATTTAAAATGCAATTATGAATAGAATAATTTGGAATATAAATAAGCCAGCTGTATAAAATTCTACATTTAGAAACTAATTAGCCTCATTTTAATTTCTTTATTGTACTCACTGAAAATACTTTTTATTATTGGAAGCATATTGATTATACTAAAATTTCACATTCCACATTTCATAATATAGATATCAGATTAAATGAAGAATACTTCCCATATGCAAAATACTAAAATTTTAACATTACAATTTTTCCTAACGTTCTTTGACGTTGTACATATCAAATATTTTAAATAACACTTTCTATTTTTTTAGAAATTCATGTAGGAAATATCAAAAGGTGATTTATCATATCCAGATATGATAAATATTTAGAATATTATTTTTCCTACATGCAGTCAGTACACATCAACATTTGTTCATTTCAAAGCAAACATTTAATGTGATGAGAACAATTTCCCATCTCTTCAAAAGAATAAATTTTGCATGCAACATCCAAACTGTTATAATGTAATGTAGTTAGCCCTCATGTTGCTGGGACAAAGCACCTGACCACAAGCAGTTGATGAGTAAAGGTTTTCTTTTGCTTCCAGTCTAGGGAAGCTTCATGATGGCAGGGAAAGAATCGCATAAGCAGAGGCTGGTCATCACCTCTGCCAGGGTCGGTGGGTTGGCAGCAGGAGTGAGGTCAGCTCTGGAATGGGAGCAGCCCCTAACACCCCAAAGCTTGCCCAACAACACGCCTCCTCCAGCAAGGCCCCACCGCCAAACTGCCACCAGCTAGGGACCAACAGTCATAACACACCGAGTTTATGGAGGACATCTGATAAAATCATCACATGTAATAAGATATGGATTATAAAATTAATGAAGTTTAATGTTCCCTGTTTCTCATAAGCACAGTCTACTTTCATAGACCCATATGTGCTTTGTTATAATATGTATGAGGAGACTCAAAGCTCATCAAAGAAGAAAATCTGAAGCTATTAGGAGCTCAAAACTAAAGGAGTGCATCAGAACATACATGTGAACCACTTGTAGTTAGACTAACATCACAGGTATCAGAACAGGTATCAGAACACATAAACTACTAACAGGTATCATAACGCAAACATAAACTACACATGGGTATCAGAACACACATGTGAACCACTCACAGCATACCGACTTCAGACACCAGAATAAACAGAAGCAGCTAACGCATTTCAAGAGCAAGCACGTCTTTAATGCAAGTACCACACCTGTATACTAGAGAAAACGAAAATGTGCATTTCTCTGCATTATCTTAAAACATATACATTAACTATTGTTATTGATAAATTAGTCATTTCATATTTCTCCAACTTTCACCATGCATGCTTGTGAAGGAGACCAGCAATGCACCATGGTGTTTTCTTCTGAACATGAGGTGTGCTCTCTAAACTCTCTAAAGTTGATAAGCTCAATGAAATCTATCTTTCCAAATAAAAAGATCAGATTTTTCTGTCTCTACCACTTAACTTCCTTCTTACCTGAAACCTGACAACTGTCACGGTGCTTGTGAAGAGCCGTCCAGCGCACTGTCACTGCCAGTTCAAGGTTAGGAAAAGGACAGGCAGGTCTCCCTAGGCAGATGCTAGCTGCTTTGCTTTGTCATCGCTGTGAGCACATACCAACAAGGAGTACCTGAAGCGAGGAAGGGTCTCCTCTAAGGAGATGTGGTCAGCCCATGGGAGTGGGAGGGAGGGTGGCAGCAGGGTGTGAGGTGCTGGTCCCTGATGCTTGCAGACGGGAGCAGAGCCCAGATCACCGGGCTTTCTTGCCCCTTTTCTGCTTCCTTCAGTCTGGACTCTCAGCCCATATATGGTGCCACCCCATCTAGCGTGGGTGAGTCTTCCCTTCTCAGTTACACCTTCTGGAAAAGTGCTCACAGCCCAGCCGACAACGGAGATCCATCATCATATACTGACCCCTTTTCAACCTGACACCCAAACACACCACTTCTAAACCATGACAGGAAATATTTACAGCTTTGGGACTATGACCTCAAATGAGCAGTAATGTAAACATTAACGTTCCTTCTCAGACAAGACGGACTCACTAACATTGCACAGACAGGCTTTTCTATCAAACACGTAAGGAAGAGAGGGGTGAGGTCTATAGTTCACAGTTCAAGGACTGTATATTAGTCTACCAGTACATATATGTGTGCTATATGAAAAGTTTAAAGCCCTCACTTCTGCATATTTTCCCGATAATTCATTGGTCTAAGAATATTGCACATTGTCATTGGAGAAAAACATTGAAGCAACTTGCTTCTCCCCTGAAGCAGGACATGGGAAGACACTATGGTTCTGGAGGAAAGACTGTCTCTACCTTTGAACACACAGAAAGGAATCTATTTCTAAAATTTCTTAAAGTCCTGTCTGGGATCTTCTCCTCTAACTCCTCCTCCTACTTTGAAGCAAGCTAGCGTTTCTCTGGTGTCTCCCTGAGCTGGCTGTGGCCTTCAGTAAGGAAAGAAATGCTTCAAATACACATCACTCAGTCTGACTGCCACTGCAACAGCTCAGACTTCTCAGATTTAAAATAACTCACACACACTCCTGATTTCCTTCCTGTTACTCCCAAGCCCGTATTCCTCATGTCACAACTGGCTTCAAATTCCCCAGCTGTTCCATCCCTAACTTTTAGACTTCAACGACTAATATGGGCTCATCGATCTTTTCTTAGTTTCCCCAGAACACAAGGTTTTTGGGTTTTCTTTTTCAGTTTCCTTTTTTTTTTTTTTTAAAAAAAATCTCCTTGAAGGCTATATTTATACCTTTACTTCCAGTAATTTTTTAACTCTTCCTTCTCATACTTCAGTTGGTTATGCTAACAGAAAGTTTCCTTCCTTCCTCTATTTAATTAATTAATTAATTAATATCACCATGTAACTTAGGCTGGCTTGGAACTTACTAATTAACCCAGGCTGACCTCAAACGCATCATTCTCTGACCTAAACGTCCTTAACATGTAACCATGTTTGTACTCTGTGGTAGTCAGTCACACGCTGCTGGGATGAATCTCTAAACCAGGCATAGTTATGGGAGGAAGAGTTTATTGAAGCTACAGACCCAGGCAAAGGTCTATAATAGTGAAAGAGGCTGGCCCCCTATCACAGGTCCATGCAGAGAGAGAGAGAAGCCATCACCAACACCACACACACAGAACAGCAAGCAGGCGGGTGTGTGTGTGAAGAGAGTTCTTTCCCCTTTATATAGCCTTAAGGCGGGGTCTTGAAACTCTATTTCAGATTTTTGGCTTGCCGAGTCTGTGGAATTTGCTTCCTTCTCTGCCTTTCCACAAAGGGATGTTAATTTCCAGCTTCCTTGAGCTTCCTTACATTCTGCCCCCTGCTGAGAGGGCTGCCTTCCTGTAATAAACATCAAAGAACCACCAGAGATTACTAAAAAGGTCAAGTTGACAACAAAACTTAACCATCACATGCTCCTACACTTAGCTATTTTACTTAGTCTGACATTTATTTTAGATATGAGTTTTCTGGGGGCTGGAGACTTGAGGCACCTGTCTAGATATTAGTTTTCTGTAAATATTAAAACTTTCAAAGACAGCATTAGGCTAACTAAAGGCAATGCAAGTTGAGTGATTTGGAAAAAGAGGAATGTGAGGAAATAAGGCTGGTCTAGGAGGCAGAAGCCAAATCACACAGGGCCTCTTTTTATGTTTTTGATACTGGAAAATGAATAACCAGTAGAGTGATTAGCAACTGGTAATCATACAGCCTGAATGCTACATGTCATGACCACATCCTATGTTAGGATCACTCAATAGCACTGAAGAAAGCACAGTGAAATATGGGCAAAATTATCTTTTTTAAAGCAAAACCCTTTCATGACATAGGCTCAGGCCTTGCCATACATTCTCCCTTCTTCTGCAGATTATTAACCAAAAGTCATACTTTCAGCCATATAGACCTTGAATGCCAATTAATTTATACAATTTATAGTTATGAGCTGACAGACTGTATGAATATAAGATTGTTACCAGTTTGAAAAGACAAACAATAAATGAAGGTCTTAATTCTACTATATCAAACATAATCGGTAAAATATACTTTTTCACTAATTTAGTATCTTTGATGCAAAACTTCACACAGACAGGATCCTGATTTTAGAGAATTATACTACTTGTATTACAATCTCAATACCATAGCTTTAGACCTAAACTGGATTTTCTATCTTTGATTACATAAGGGCCTATAGTTTAGAAAAGCCAATATATTTTAGATATGTCTTGCTTTACCCATATAGAAACTCAGTAAGTCTCTTTATTCAAAAAGGAAAATATGAAATCAGAAATATGTGTTACCTTAAGAAAAAGATTACTTTTACTAAAGACAAATTATAAATAAAATCAAGGCATACAAGCACAGAGGTGGCTCAGCAGCTTGGGGCTGCACTTGGCTTTCCTAGACACCATGTCGCTCAGGACCCCAACCTGCACGAGTTGCACACCCCACTTGTAGCACTTACCTAGGTATCTCCTCCCCTAGTGACCATGATTTGTGATCAGATTCTATTCAGATAAAAATAGCAGGGAACCATCCAGCTTAGACTGGTTTAGGGTATATGCTCACTAAGACAAACTCTATCCTCCACGTGATGCATCATGGGAAAAGGTATGTGCAATAGTGAAAATAGTATAACTCAAACCTGTCAATCAAAATAGAGAACCACCCAAACTATGGCCCTTGGCAACCAACCCCTCCTTCTTAAGGACTCCTTACAATGGAGACTTTGAGTGGCTCAGCATAACATAGCGTTTCCATGTGGAACAGGAAAGCTCTTACTATAGTTTAAGTTTAAATCTACCGGTTAATTTGTTCTTCCAACAATTTCATGAGATTATTTTCTACTGACCTGGCCCTATTGAATGAATTAATGAATGAATGAGTGAAAAATGCAATAATGAATTAAAATGTGAAAGATTAAAAGTATAAACTTAAAAGCAAATTAGAGATGGCCCTCCCTTACCAAATTTGGCGATAATATTTTTCAGAAAAAAATTTCAGATTAAAAGTCATTATTAAAAGGTCACACCGGGCTGGAGAGATGGCTCAGCGGTTTAGGCACTTGCCTCCAGTGCCTAAGGCCCCGGGTTCAATTCCCCAGGTCCCACATAAACCAGACCCACAAGGTAGTGGCCCTGGTGTTCTCTCTCTCTCTCTCTCTCTCTCTCTCTCTCTCTCTCTCCTTGAAAATGAATAAATAAAATATTTTTTAAAAAAAAAGGTCACACCTAAAAAAATACTCAAGAGAGAAACCAACCTAAACTGAGAACCTGGTCCTCGAGTTCTGCCAGCTGATATGAGAATGGAGACAAATTACATTTGCACTAATCAAGATCTTCAAACCTAAAGATCTGACTCCTTTTAATAATGAATTCCAACTCACCGACAGGAGAAACCAGTCTGATCTGACACTCTCCTATTTATGAATCAACACCTCTGAGAAACTTCTTGATCTTCCAGTCACTCCTATCCTTTCCTCCAGCCCTTTACTAGTCTTGCTTTCAAGATATTCTTTTTAACAATAGGTTTTCAGATTCTGCTTGGTCTATTTGTTAAGAAATCTTAACTCAGATTAAATATATTTGTGGGCCCATGAAAAGGGGCTTTGTTAAAAACTATGATACCTTCTCTCTATTACACATGGCTGTTGTGACTGGGAGAATCTCTGTGTAGACTACAGGGACTGGGAGACTGTCCCGTGTACCAAGCTCTTGTGCAGATGTGCCAATCCTAAGAAGCACATAAATCCAGACATGGCAGTGACCACTGTGATCCCAGCCCTTCAGGGAGATGGTAAGGCCGAGACAAGGGAATCCTGGAAGCTCACGGCCATGAACAAAGACCAGTACTGGGGGCTGTCCTCTGGCCTCCATGGGTGTACCATGGCATGTGTGCACCTGCACTCACACCCACAATCACACATACACACATCCTACACACACAAAATGACAACATTATAAACACTAAAAGAGTAAAGAATGGTTATGTGTTTGTTCCCTCAGGTTAGAACATGCACTCCAATAATAACATGTAAATAAGTCATCAATTTTCATAGTGCTTTAATGTTAATTTAAGGTTCATTCTCCAGGCAATATGGAACATTTAAACTTAAAAGTGCATTTTGTGATTTTATTTAAGATAGCATGGCAAGAATACATTTGTACACTGTCGACAAAAAGTAAAACCAGGTAACTGTCCCTAGCAGAGAGAGAGGCACCACAGCTTATACAGGGACAACACAACAGGTGACAGGAAAAGAATGAGTAAAGCTGACTAACCAGAAGAGTAACAGGTGCCAAAACAAATGCCCTTAAAAGAGAGGCACATATTAAAAGTCTTCAAAGTCCACAAATCCGTTGACTTTGAATCAAGGTTTCTGAACAGGGAAGGCAGAGTCTGCAAACCCACTGCAGAGGAGTCTGTTTTCAAAGCATGAAGAGCACGTTCTCAGAGGGAAGGAAGACAGTGAGGTGCCAAGTCAGAGAGAGAAAGCTGGATCAGAACAAAACAGCAAGGGGTTTTCTCTTAAATTTCTATGTAGTGAGTGTCTCTGAGTGCCTAGGGAGCTGAGGAAGATGAGAATGTGTTTTGGAATCTAAACTTATCACAAGAAGTGGTGGGCGGTAAGGTTTTGGTAGTGGCTTAGCTCCCTGATGAGATCTGTGAGGGGATTTCAGAAACATAACTAAACATATTCTTAAATGCGTTTAAATTGCTTCCCAGGACATGGTATTAAGTACCTTGAAAACATGCTGCAATAGAGTCTACCGTTATTCTGTAATTATGAAATACACCTTTGAATCACAGTATCCGATTTTGGGTAAGTTTCTTCATTACAGATATATATTGCTAAATGAAACAGGATGTGTAAAACCTGAATGCACTGAAATTTGTTATGAGAACTTTTTTCATCTTGTGCTCTCTACATATGTTGACTGATTTAACAATAAAATATAGTGACTACTCTCATACTACAGTCATTTTACTGTAGAGTTACACATCAACATTATACACTGTGGACAAAATGGGATTTTAAATAGTAAAAGGCATACTTTCAAACATGTTTATTTCAGATTAAAGTTTTATATTGATTACATGAATGTATTCTTATTCTGGTAACATTGGCTTAGGGACCCAAATGACTAGTTCTAATGTAATGCATTTTGATTCTCCACTTTAAGAGCTGCTCAGTTGGAATAGACAGCAGCAAGAATGGTAAACCTGACTGGAGAACTACATCACTATCTGTGCTTACTCAATACCACGTCTTCGTTTTTCCAATCTGTACATTGATCATACAGGCATTCAGTGTACACCACACAAATAGACAAGCAAACAATCCTTGGCTCCACTCCAACTCAGGGATGCCTTGGCATCTGCTGTGACAAGCCTGAGGGGTGCACTGAGAACCAGAACCACCCACAAATGATAAATACAGAGATGATTAAGGAGTTCAGCAAATACTACTATTTGACTTTCTCTGTAATGGTTTTAATCTGTTTTAAAATTGGAATACAAGTAGCATGTGTTAAATTAGGCTGTATCATGTGACTTGGAGTAAGCCACAAAAGAAAGTCCTGCTCCTTCCAAAGTATGAAGTGGAATTAGGTATGCAAAGGTGTTCACACCCAAGCCCGCAGAGCAAGCTCAAGCACACCTGCAGAAGCACCTTTCCTATCTGTCAGGGTAACCTCACATCAAGTGCTGTAGGCCAGGTTCTTGCATCCACTGGTCATTCTTCTCACTGGAACAAATCCAATAATTGAGTGATTAGCATGAGTTGTGTGTCCTTTTTCTAAAATTGTATTTATTAGCTATTAAGTTATTTTAGTTTGGAATATACTTATATTTTTAACTACCTATATACAGTATAAGTAGTTATTTATACTTTAAAAGTGGATTCCTAGCTAAAAGAATCATTGGGCTGGAGAGAGGGCTCAGTGGTTAAGGCGCTTGCCTGCAATGCCTAACGACCCAGGTTCAGTTCCCCAGTGCCCATGTAAAGCCAGATGTACAAAATGGGGCATGCATCTGGAGTTCATTTGCAGTGGCTTAGAGGCCCTGGAGCACCCATTCTCTCTCTCCCTGCAAATGAATAAATATTTTTAAAAAATAAGAACCATTAACCAAATTGTACCTGGACATCTTGGGAGTAACTTAGCTCAAGGTGTCTAATATGTCACTGCTGATCAGGAATGGTTGGTTTATCTGCAACTATTGCTACTATTGTCTCACTGGTCAAGAGACAGCTCTGCGGGAAGCTTTCAGAAGTGCTTACTCAAAGCTAAAGTGCAATGATAGTCATTTCTCAATTAGGATTTAGACTGTAGAGATAAAAACTGATGTTTCCTTAGATTTTATTTAAAAAAGTTTTAGCAAATTGTAATACTGTCTCTGACAAGGTCCATAATTTTGCAGCAAATAGAGTGGCTGAAGTTATAATCAATCAAAATGTCCTCACATCACCTATGAAAAAGATCCACAAAAATAAATGCTTACTAAATGTTGTATTTTTATATTGCAACCAATATGCTAAGCTGTTGTAAAAGCACTTACAGCATTGATATTTGAAAATGCAGAGAATACAATAATTATTCAACATATAACTGACTAGTTCAAATGATGATTTTATAAAAAAAATCTTTCCAATTTTGAAGAATGAGGATTGAACTGTAACAGACTTCTTTGTTGGCTTTTGTTGAAGTATTTAAAAAAAAACAAGTAAATTCAAAAATGGTAGCCAATACACAATAGGGAAGAAAATTTACTGTCTAGACCAGTTTTTAGCACACCACCAACTAAAGTGTCAGAATGCTGAGGCAAGTCCACTCAGGGAGAAGGTCCAATACAAACCGTGGGGTGGAAGCTCCCAGCTTAATGAACCAGTCATCCTTAGTGAAGACTAGACATGATCTCTAGAAGACTAGACTAGGCATCTCTAAATAAACTGTCCTTGAAGTTGTAGCTGTTCTTTCCCTTGAGCTATTGGTAATATTAGGAACAAAAATTCAAAATTCAATAGCTGCTGAAGCAAAGTATAAGTATCTCAAATGAGATAGAAATGCTTTTATTAATTTAAAAATTGATCAACATCTTTCAAATATAATTAAACAAATAAACTTATCTAGACTTTTTAATAAGCTACAGATGGTCAATTTGACAATATGGCCACAATGTTAACAAGTTTATAAATACAGGTGAATTGTCAGTAATACAATTTAATCTTAAAGCAATATTCATCAAGTAAGTAAAACGAGCCTGCCTGAAGTTTTAATAAAGATCAACACAAACAATGCCTATTAAAATGCTACCATCTCAGAATGTTAAAAGTACATTTTATCAGCAAACAATGAAAATCTGAATTAATAACCCCACTTGTTACATTAAATGAAACTCCTTTCATGATTCAACTGTGAAAATAAAATCTCACTATTCCTCTTTAAGTCTGGATCAGTTTACTTTGATAGTACACTGAGAAGGAAAAATAAATTCAAAAATTAGAAATTAAAAAATTAGCTTGCTACTTCTTATGTGTATGAACCTAACATTTCTACAGATAACACAATTAAAATAAAAGATATACCAGGCTGATATAAAATGACAACTTCAAACATAACTGCTAACTTAAATTTCCAACTATATCCTTTGGACTGTATTTGAAGATTACCGTTAAGCTTAGAATTACAGGGTATGTGTACACTAATGAAACACTATTTTAACTTTTTAAATGGATTTCTACAAACTGCCCTTTTAAATAAGGTTTTTTACAAACTAGAAAGTTTGAGATTTACTACCTAATAATGAGATAAATTTATATTTCCAATCATGGCACAACCTAGCTAGTTCCAATTAGATTTCAGATTACCTTTCTACCAGGTACGCAGCTTTCCTCCAGCAAGACCAAAAACTATTCCTTCAGATATGCTCTATCTGTATCCAAAAAAACTGGGTTTCTTCTGCTTCTATGAAATCTTGTTACTTTTAATATCTAGAAAAACACTGCTTCCTAAAATCAAGTCAGAATGAGAATTTTTTCTAAACTTCATTACTGCGCTTGTCACACACATTACAGTATTTATAAACTAGACAATATTAGCTCCCTAAGTAGTCTCTCTAAATTCTCTGGATAAAGATTCAGGTTTATCTGCATTCTGGGATCCTCTGTTCTACCCACCCACACCCCTGCTCCCGTTCTGAATGCAGAGCCTAACTTGGAGTTCCTGTACAATAAGCTGTACAAGCGCAGAAAGATGAAGCAGACCACATGGGACTCTCAGTCAGGTAAGATCAGTACCTATGCACCAGTCATCAAAGAACCTACCCGTGATGATTTGTCAACTCACAGTCTGTGAGGAAATATGTACAAATCAGGGTTCCTCACTTAGAAATTTAGAAAGTAACTAATCTGTATGCCTGTTGATATTTTAATTTATAGTAATTTGTACATTTGTATTAAGTATTAGTCATAGGTGGAAAATTTTTAAAGGTTTTTTTTTTAACTACAGATAGCATGAGATAGACTCTGGACAAAGGAATGAAAAGATTTGTTTTGTTTCAGACAGGGTCTCATGTGGTTCAGAGTGGCCTTGAGTTCCTAATCTTCCTGCCTCCAACCTCCCAAGTGCTAGGACCATAGGCTTGTTTCCACCACGCCTAAATTCTCTTAAAGAATTATTTATTTATTTGAGAGCCTGTAAGAGCGTAGCAAGGCCTCCAGCTGCTACAAACAAACTCTAGACATAACTATCACTTTGTGAGCCTGTCTCACAAATAAGGGCCATCAAGCTTTGCAAGGAAGCGCCTTTAACCACCTGGTCACCTCTCCAGCCCTGCTCTTGTTTTTAAGTGATAGTTTGGTTTAGAAGGAAGAATATGATGTCTACACCATCTTTTATAACATTTATCAGGATAACTGTCTTCGCAGTTCACACTCTCTGACACTTTAAGGCACACTAGTAGTTCTGTAAGTATACCTGGAAATCCTGTGTATACAGAAGATTTCTTCCTAAATTACATACATGAAGGCTAACCCTCAAACTAAAATTAGAGCTTGTTTCTCTCACTGACTGTTGGACAAAATGGCCCCACTTGGAGTTACAGAGCCAACTTCCTGCAGCATCAGCTTTCCACAGCTCTGTGCAGAATGTGCACACTCACTCTCAAACCATGCAGGTACACGGCTTTCTTTCAAAATTGCCCAATACCTTTACTACTATACTTATTATATATAAAACTATTTACTATACATAATAAGTTTCTACTAACTTATGGCCTCAGTTTTTTATATTACTAAGTGTTTAGTGAAGGACCAAACAATAAGTATAGTGAAAGGTTTGTGGTCTGTCAGCGCTGCTCAGCTCCGCTGCTGTAGCGAAGTCCAGAGCTGCAGATATAAACAGCCCGTAAGCAAAGGGACATGGCTGGCTCCCAGGAAATGTTTACCAGTAAATCCAGTAGCAGGCGTGTGTGTCTGACTCCAGGACCATGGCTTGCTGACTCCCGGTTCACACCACAGGTATAATTCTACAGTCAGGAGCTTATCCCGCAGAAGATGCTCAGAATTATTTTGATTCTTGCTGGTGTCAGTCAGCAGCTTTTAATTTTTTTCAACTTGAGGGATTTATCAATATTCCAACTTATGAAAGAAGAGACAATAGATTTCAAGAAAACCAAAGCATATTGAAAACTATTTTTGTGCCTTGTCTAATGGCATCTGACCAGTGAAGCTATAAGCCTTCCACAGCATTCTCGGAGGCTGTAGAAAACCAAAGGGCAGGTTTATTTACGGAAGCTGCCACAGCATTATGGCGAACAGTATCCATACAAACCCCAGAGCAGCCTGTCCAGTGAACCACACGAGATGCTCTTTGTTGTATCTACCAAGAAACTTCCAACTGTAGAGAGCCCTGATCTCCATTGTTAACAAACCTGGGTTAGACTCACTTCACTTTTGGGACTCAAGGCTGGCCTTCCTCAGCACATGTTAGCTCTTTTCTTGAAATAGTCCTAACACCAACAGCCAAAGTCACTCTGAAACCAACCAACTCCAAGTGCTGACTTCCTCTCATGTTCATTCTAGACTCCCTGGTGGAATATGTATTTCTATGGGCAATTCTTCTGTGCATTCTAGAATACCAGAGCCGTTAACATGTAACTTTCAGGAGGTTTCCTAATGTTCGATTTAAAATATTTTAACTTAACTCAGATGCTTTTTCCTTTCTAGAAATGGCCCTAAAGGGTCTTTCGAGATTCCAATACCATCTTCATGTAGATGACTGAAAACTATGTATTTCCCAGTCCTGTGTAACGCAGCAGTGAGTGGTGCATACGACAACTCTAAAAGCATCATCAGACTAAAGTAAGTTCCAACTTTTCTTCTAGGGAAGAATGTTCTAGAGAAGATTCTAGTGTGGAGCAGGGATGAGCTGCTAGGAACAACTGAAACCATCTCCATGCACACGGACACCTAAAATTTGAAGTAGAATAAACTGATTTCACCAAAATGTCTAAATATTCCCTTATTTTTCTTTTTTAAAAACTGATTCAGTTTTTCAGAACTTTCCAGACTTAAAATCCTAGTCATTGCTGATGACATTCTATACTGCCTGAAAACTTAATCATGAATTCTTTATTTGAGCACTTCTCCTATGCCATTCTTAGAGACTTACCAGAAATAGAAAAGAAACCAAGAAAGAGGCATATTCAACACAGCAAAACTTAAACTCTACATCTACTAAAAGCAGAGAAGAGAAAGGAGAAGCAGGAAGTGTTAGGCTTGCTGCAGTAGTGGTGTGAAGTGTGAAAGCATGCAGAGTGTACTCGGGACCCAGATCAGGAGACAGTTACTGAAGGTTGTACTTCCAGCACACCTGAGCAGTGACCACTGGAGAGAGTCTGCTCACATGTCCCTTCAGGTGACTTTCACTCTGACACCTGCTCTTCCCTGGAAATGAAATGCTTTACATAATCTAATGGTTTCCAAGTTTTGCTTCTTTTAGCTTTTATTTTTATGTTGTTCTATGCTCCGAATGAAAATGTACATTATCCTTATAGTCATATTTGACTGTAAGAAATTAATCCAGAGGTTATGTGACCTAGTTCAGAGATAGTGTTAAAAAATAATGAAAGAAAACATTGTGAAGCAAAACCAGAAGAGAGCTCTGAAGCCAACATTAACTCATTGTGGGTCTCAAGGTACAAGGTACATGGGAAGTAGAGACGGTAGATGTGAACTAGACAATGAAAAGCTTTAAGGACTGAGGCTGGCAAAGATATTACTGTTGGTACAGCGAAGGAGAAGCACAGGATAAAGGCTCTGCAGCAGTCATTTTAAAATTACTCTTCTTTTAAAATTCAGAATTAGTTTTCAAAATATTTCTGTTAAGTGTTTCCCTAAACAAAATACAGTTAAATTATGATAAACAATGAAGAAATAAATGTTGGCAATAAAAAGAGATAAAACGCAGTTCAACTCAAGGAAGTATGTCGAGAATACTCTACTCAGGAAAAGTATTATTCTTCATTTGTACCAAGCACTGTGATATGTGCTATATAATATTTCTTTCCTAGTTGAACAGTCCTATAGGATTGACATCATCACACCTATGGTATATAAAAAAGCTTCAGGCTAACACAGGTTAACTTGCCCTGGGTTGCCTGGTTATTACAAGTTAATATTCCAAGAGTGGTCATGTGATCCTACATGGTATTATTATTGCATACCAAAGACACTGAATAATGACTTCCTTACATTCTTGTGATAAAGACATCAAAGGCAAGAGATAAAGTCACTCTTCTAATGTTACTGTGGATTATCCCCTGTGGCACAGAGCTACTAAGCATTTGAAGTTTAAATGTTTGTAATTCATGTCAATAAGTATAAATAAGGAGGTCTAAGCTTATATAATTTAAATAGACAAGAAAGAGTCAATATTTAAGGAAACCTATTTTAAGTATGTAAAGGAATGTAAACTATTTATATCTACAGAGAACCAGAACAAAACTGGGGACATCATGTCCACACAGCCATAAACATGGTGTACTAGAAAAATAAGTATGAAAGCCGGGAAGGCTTGAGGGTGATTGTTATGACTCCACCTCACAAGAGTGGAGGGAGCTTGGCTGTGTATGTGGCAACATGTAGATAACTTTTCCTTTTCGGTAAGGAAAGGAAGCAAGCACACATGTAAGAGTGTGTGTGAGAGAAGCTGAGGTAACTGTGGAGTGAGGAGCTATTCTGTCAGCAAGTGCACCTCACGCAACTACGGGAAGAAATAAGCATGTTTCCTCCATTATTGATGCTTCCAGTGAAAAACTGGATTTTTCTCTTTCAATTGTTTGAAGTCATTATTAAGTTATAGTGTGTCTTCAATGTGAATACACTTGAGCCCGAAGAAGTGGACAAAGAGAAACCCTCTCATTGGAACAGGGATTCTCATAGACCTAGATCTACAGTACACCTTCCAAAGGTTCCCTAATGGCAGGGACTCACATAGACCCAGATCTACAGTCTCGTTGGAACAAGGATTTGCATAGACCCAGATCTACAGTACATCTTGCAAAGGCTTCCTAATGGAACGCTATCTAGAACCTTCATTCTGAAATACAAATAACTAACACTTGGGCAGGGACGTGTACCAATAATAAAACAAACATGAGCTAATCTGTATGTGTGCTTATGAGAACCCTCTTGCTTAAGTAAAATCCAATTATGACTTCTTGAACTCTGATATTCTTCCAAGAATACCAAGTATTTTGAGAAACCATGAACACAAGAAATGCTAATCACGTAAACAGTAACTTATAGGGAAACTGAAAGAAACAGAAAGAAACAGAGGAGACCAAGGAAACAAGACACACAAATCTGATCACCAGCAGGCATAGCTCTTAGTTAATTCAGCATGAAAAAACTTTGTAAAATCCAAAATGAGTGTAAGCAGAAAGAACACACACTTAGCAATCATACTATCCCATATTTGACTTTATTCCATTTCCAATGAATTACTGTTCCTCTCCTTTTTTCATTACCAAGTTAACAATAAAACAAAATGAAAGTAAAGAGCAAAGAAGACAAATATATTTCTGTTCATAAAATGATGAAACCATAGCTCTTAGAAGGAAGCTACGTTCACCACTGTATGACCAACGCTGCACCAACGGTAGCTATCATGTACTTCAGGCACCTCGGTCTAGCCTCGGCCACATTCTCTGCCACAGCCTAGCCTGTCTACACATCCACGGAAGAGCAATGAGGCCTGGCAGGGAGGAAAGTCTCACGATCATTCATGCTAACTTAGGTCTGGCAGACAAACTGAGTGACATGTTGCAAACTGTTCTATGAAAACAACTGCATTATCCATTCTAAATTATTCTCGTGAAGCCAACTCAATGAGCTGAGAGATAAAGTAGAGTCACAAAGGGAAGATAAGCATTTGGCCGCTTCTCCAGGCCAGTGTGCATTTCCTAAAATACAGTTTTTTGTATTCCATGGTTTAAGATAGTTTACAAGTCATTCAGAGTTCTGCAAACAGTAATATTCATATGCTTGATGTCAGCGTCCTCCCAACTCCATGTTATATAATTTGCTCGTTTTTTTCAGGATTCATAATGTGCACAAAAACAACTAAAAGTATTATCCTCTCAGAGGAGCTGCTGCTCTAACAGTAAATGCAGCATTTACTTTTTACACTCTGTGTTAATAACAGTGTACTTCATTTAAAAAATCAAACTACCTTTGAAATGTGCTGAGTAAAATTTTAAATATTGAAATTACTACAGCTTGAGGAACAATAAAATATCTAGTTCCAGTTACTGTAAAAATGAGCTTTAGATAAATCACTGAACTAAATAAAAATGAAATATACTTTAATTATTAGATTCTTGTTTTTTCTCATAAGCCAATTTAAAAAAATTAAAAGCTGCAATTTACAATGGCAACGTTACAACAAATAACTTTGATGGATAAGGTAAACATAAGTGGCCTTTACGAAAATACTTATTTGCTCATTCTATACCTGTTTCAGAAATTAGGGTGTCTTTGGTCTCAAAGACTTTGACTTTTGGTTTCAAAATTAATAAATATAAATGTATGCATACTAGTGATAGCAGTATATTTATTCATAAACAGGATTTTAGAGTTCATTTGACTGCATATGCTAAATAGTGATGCCTAAATACGCCATTACCTCTTAATTGACTTTCAGAACCTGAACTTTGCCCCGTTCCCTCTTCTGTTTGCCCCGATGAATTTCATGACCTTACTGGGAGCATCTTAGTATCTCTACACAACTCTGCTTAAAAGTGTTTTACATAGCTGGACATGGTGGCTCACGCCTTTAATCCCAGCACTCGGGAAGCAGAGGTAGGAGGATTGCTGTGAGTTCAAGGCCACCCTGAGACTACATAGTGAATTCCATGTCAGCCTGGACTAGAGCAAGACCCTACCTCAAAAAAACAAAAAAAAAAGTGTTTTACAACCATCACCTCCTTAGACAGTGAATGAAGCCTTAATTCCACTTACAGCCCAAAGTGTTTACATGCCCACCGCATGCCTGTCCTGTGTGGCTTTTCCAACCCCTGCTAACCAGTCAGCAACGAGATGGCGTCCTTACAAATGTAGTTTCATTCCATGATTCTCCAAGTGGAACAGCATTACAGTCTGCTGCACACAGGACTAGCTGATCCCTTACAACACTCAGAGCTGTGAGCAGTCCGTTTCCTTCTTTAAGGAAATGCCACCTTTAACAATAGAATCAACCATATCAACACACAGTGGTGTGCACTGGCTACATACACCGAACTGCAACAGGCCAATTCCCCTCCAGATTTTACTTGAATTGAAACTCCCATTTTTAGCATCTTTAAAGAGAAACAAATGACATGCAATAAATTATACATAAAGAATAACATTTTAAGTTTTGACAAGCTATGCAGACACTCAAGAAAACATTGCCACATCAAGATAACAAATACGTCCATCACCCAAAAGTTTCTTCATACCCCATTATAATCCTTCCCTCCGGTTCTGTGGCTTTTAAATTCATTTTTCATGACCTTAATACCCAACTGATTATAAATTAACCTTTGAAGGTTTCCTAATCAAGTTTTCAACACAAATTTCTTTTTTTTTAACATTTTATTTATCCATTTTCAAGCAGAGAGAAAGAGAGAGAGAGAGTGCATCAGGGCCACCACCTTGTGGGTCTGGCTTATGTGGGTACTGGGGTATTGAATCCAGGGCCATAGGCACTGGAGGCAAGTGCCTTAACCACTGAGCCATCTCTCCAGCCCCTCAACACAAATTTCTTTTTAAAACTTTATTAGCATGTAAAGACTTAGGTTTCATTATGGTATTTTCAATTTTTTTAATTTTTAATTTTTTTTCTTTGGTTTCCCTACTCCCATACAGATTTGAGAGTCCCAGAATCACTGCCCAGAACTAGGAGGTGAACATCTGTCCTTGGTGCTGAAATGCACAGTTTCTGCCCCAGGGTTTGAGACTTCCAGCTCTGTGGGTTCTGAGGGTGGGAAGTCTAGCAAGGACCAGGTAAGGTCCTGGGGTCTGGGGTGGAGGTTTCAAGGATGATGAGGTCCTGGGGTCTGGGGTGGAGGTCTCAAGGATGATGAGGTCCTGGGGTCTGGGGTGGAGGTCTCAAGGATGGTGAGGTCCTGGGGTCTGGGGTGGAGGTCTCAAGGATGGTGAGGTCCTGGGGTCTGGGGTGGAGGTCTCAAGGATGGTGAGATCCTGGGGTCTGGGGTGGAAGTCTCAAGGATGATGAGG
>PVHP010002433.1:0-91009 GCA_004024765.1 Zapus hudsonius
AGTTGGCATTAAAAGAAAACTTCATGTGAGATAAAACGCAAAGGTTAAATGAAAAGAAGCAATAAGTCAAAAGCTACGGAACAAACTAGAAGCTTCTTCAAAGCAACCAAGGGAAAAATCCTCACCCAGCAGACATTTCAATAAGGCGGGTGCCACTAATGAAGAAGGCGGATGACGATGGCATGTCTTCACCAAGGATGCAGCTGCCTAGGGAAGCACTGGCGACTGCAGGGACCTGGTCTCTGCAGGCTCTGCTAAGACAAACGAGGGCCCCTGTTCACAACTAAATGACATTCTGGTAAGATTATGCTGAGGATTTATTTCTGGCTGGCTGGAGGTCAGTCAAACGTATATATTTCTCATTTCCAAGAAGTTAATCTGCCATGGGTCCATGGTGTGCTGTTCAAACGGACATCCAATTCTTAGTTTTGCACAGGCTGAAATTTGGCCCTGTTCTACACAAGGTATTGGCATTAGGCTTTTAATGAGAAATGGTGAGATAAAAATGACGGATTCATTTTTGCCTGGGTAATGTAGTAAAAAATGATTGCTCATCTAACTTCTGGTTTCTGAGACATAATTCTGAAAGATAAAAACTCTGGAATGCCCATCCAGCTTGGTCTATAAATCTCTAGTTCAAATGAACCCCCAATTTTTGCTGCTAGTAAATGCCAGCAATTTGAGTAAGATCTACAAAATCCAATAGCAAAAAGAACCCCATATATCTTTATGATATGCATGGTGGTATGTCTTCAGTCAGCTCAATAATTTATTCATTTGACAAATATTTATTGAATAAGTATTCCATTATTCTAGTGCCTTAGGAAACATTGGTCAATAAACAAAATCCCTGCTCGCATGGGGCTTCCTCCATTGATAAGTATGCTCTCTCTCTCTCTCTCTCTCTCTCTCTCTCTCTCTCTCTCTCTCTCTCTCTCTCTCTTAACAAAGACACTGCATGACCAGCACTTTCTGTAAACTACAGTCTACCAGGCATGCTAGCCATAGTGCTCAACAAAAGTCCAAAGTGGCAATGACATATTAGAAATCTGGGCAGTGATGGAATACCAAGGTGAAAGGGCTTAACTTAAAAAAAAATCTAAACCTGGCATGGTGGTGTACACCTTTAATCCCAGGACTCAAGAGGAAAAGGTAGGAGGATCACTGTGAGTTCAAGGCCACCCTGATATTACATAGTGAATTCCAGGTCAGTCTGGGCTAGAGCAAGACCCAACCTTGAAAAAGAATAAAAAAAAAAAAAAGAAAAGAAAAGAAAAAAAACAGACTAGATTACATATCTGAGCAAAGTATTAAATGTTGGCGACATGCTTGGCAGACCTCATAAACACTTTTGATATTTGCTAATCTGCAAAATCTTAAGGATTAGTAAAATGTTATAATGGCCAACCAAGTCATTATCATTGGAATAGTTAGTTGTGGGCAGCACTCTGTTAAGTAGGACAGATGGTGACCTGAGGAAGGATGGATGGCCTGCCTCAGTAGAAATGGGAAGGCCAAGTTGTAACATGAGTTTATATGATGAAAATGGAAAAGGTCTTTGAGTGAGTTCAAGGGCTGACACTCAAGACCAATGAGTGGGATGTTAGGATGATGTCACAGTTTTTATGCTTCTTTGTTATGTAATCACATGGATATGGTGTATCTGTGATGCTGTAGCACTACATTCTAGGTACGAAGTACATCCATGATTCAGGTTGGTACTAACAAGTGTATCAGTGAGATTGTTACAAGTCACCAGATGATTTTTGTAAAGGCCACAGTGTGACAACAGTGGATAGGATTAGCTGCTCCTCATGGAACATGTGTTTCCCCTCTTTGTAGGGAAGTAGGTTAACAGATTAGAACTTTACACTCTCACAGTCCCCTCTTCCCAAGGTGGACCAGTAGATCCATATTTTATTCTTGTCTGAGGATATCAGAGAAGGAGGAATCTTAAAAAAAGCTGTAGAGTAGCAGTCTTACACCCGCAGCCTGATAAGCTGGAGCAAGCCTACTTAGTTCTTGCTGTAAAAATATTCAGAACCTGTGAAATCAGCATGCTGTGTGTAGGAAGAGAACAGGATGGAACCAGTTAGCACTAATGTACTCCACGGGAGGTGGAGACTCCAAAGTCTGCAAGGGCTCCCAAGTAAGCCGTGGCAAGGAGGGGCGGGATGTTTGCCAATGAGGGTTTTCTATCTGAGAGCATTCATGTCTTCTGGGTATTCTAAGACAAACCAGAGCCGGGCTCTCCCATCAACTGTCCCACTTTTTAAATGCTGGCAACTTGTTCTAAAATCTTGTTTGTCTGGGCAAAACAAAATATGTTTGCAGGCAAAACAGGAGCCTTGGGCCACAAAGCTGTGACCACTGTATATGACAGCAAAGCCTAAAGGAAGTTTTTGAACCGGAATCAGAGCAGAAAAAAAGGACGTGGGATGGATTATTGACTAAACCGTGGTTCCGAGGCTTTGCGGAGAAAACACGAAGCTCAACAAATTTCAATTTTGGTATGCCAACAGAGGAAAAGAATTCCACAGGCACAAAGGTACTCAATTAAGACTGCCTAGGTTCATTTCCTCAGCAACTGTGATTAAATTAAGACTGCAGATAGAAAACGTGGGCTGCAGTAATTTAAAAAAATCACTTTTTCACAGTTTGGGATTTATTTTGTAACATATTCAAACAAAAGGAGTCATGGTTTAAAGTCAGAGAAAAGCCTATAATGTGTAATTAAAGCTGAATTTCTGCATAGCAAAGAGAGTGGAACAAAACAACACCATAAGCACTGAAGCCCCAACTGTGCACCAACTATAAAAGGAGGGTTAACTTATTAGAAATGAGCACACATAGCATGCGCGAGCCAAATGAAAAATGCATAAACAAACTAGATTTTGCTCTCCTGTCAAGTAAGAGACATTCACCTATGAAATACTAGCCCCATTGAAGGCACATGCTGGGTTCCCCTCCTCTTTAATATTCCTCACTTTTGAAAATGGGCTGCAAATAACACATCTCAACAGCACATTTGAAAGATATGTTACACTATGGTGGCACAACCTGAAAGTGATGCAATAAATCTTCTGAAGAATCGTCTCCACCTAGAGTGAGTGTTTATGGCCGACTTTGTAGAAGAGCTAGGAGTCCATAATGAGAGGATTATGGAGCCTGTAGTGGAGGCTGTGTGATGCCCACAGTGGGGTCATGGCGATGCCAGGCTTGCACCAGCTAAGGGCCTGTTCAGCATGCACAAGTGGCAGAGAGGCTTGCTGGGGGCTTCTAAGAGCCACGCCATGTTCCTCACTTAGGAGTTCAGAACCCAGTGTGTATCAGGAAGTGAGCAGCATGGCTGGTCGGAGGCAGTCATTCTCCTGGGATTGTGAAGAGAAGGGTGGGCATTGGGATGAAACCCAGGCTGCAGAGAGCTGGACTTAGAAAAGAGGTTCTTGCTGAAGGCACCAAAAAAAAAGAGGTTCTTGCTGAAGGCACCAAGGCTCCCATAGATCTTTGAGCTTAAGTGGTTGCTAAGTCCATTTTGAATAGAGGTTTCTGTTACTATCAGAATGGCTTGACTAACTCTAGTTGAAAACACCTTTCCTCCTGGAATATCATTCAAAATCTTCAAAATTTCATGTTTTATACAATGTGATGTTCTGGTAGGCCTTGACTGTGCTAATTTGAAACAAGGAAAGAGAAGAAAAGAGTCCCTTTGACTTATCTTCTTAACAGCTTGTAAAGCACTATGATAGAAGAATGACATAATCCATTTTGAAATGAACAATAAAAGACTTAAAGATGGAATAATTTGCACAATATGGTAAAAGAAATATTTTTAGAGTCTCCCTAAAGAAAAACTCCCTGAGTTTAACCCAACCACATTGATTTGCCATCCTGGGATAGTCTTCTTCCAACCAGGGAGAAGTTTAAGGTGATGGCAAGGGAAGATATAACTGTGCCCCAAATACTATTTAAAAGTACACAAGTGTAGATTGCTAAGAGCAAAATGAAATCACAGGGCCAAATATATGAAAACTCAGGTTGTTTATCATCATATACAATCTTAATTGTAAGCATTATTATACCATCCCCCCAAAAAGGGAGTATTTCAGATTGGATATATAGTAACAAATACTCATAACCACTATAAAAATATCAATACTATTGACTTTTACTATATAGAGAACCCTAAATTACAAATAACCAAATGCCATTTTACAATATTTATTTTTATCGAGATGATTCACATAACATAAAATGAACTCTTTTAAAGTAGATGGCTTAGTGGCATTTAATCTATTCAAAATTCTGTAAAAGCACATCTATCTAATTCTAGACCATTCCATCACCCAAACAAACTCGGAGCCCATTAAGCAGCCATCTCACATTCCAGCCTTTCCCCAAGTCCCAGCAATCACATATCTTTCTATCCCCACAGATTTACCCATTTTTAGATATTTCATATAAGTGGGATCACTCAATATGTGACCTTTTCTGTCTGATTTCTTTCATTTGGCATAAAGCTTTCAAGGTTCATTTTACAGAATTTTAATAAACTTAAAAATTACACCAGAATTGGTTTTGGAACTCCTGGAGACAAATTTCTAGTAGAGCTTCAGAATCTACAGGGTCCAAACAAAAGTAAAGCCTTCAGGTCATGAAAATTAACTCCACAAATTCTTAGGTAGCCAACAACTGAAAACTTTTGTTTAAAGGAGTTAGGGGGAAGGACAGAAAGATAAATGAGAATAAACTATCAAATCTTAAAGTGTAGAAGTGATGATAGTATTTTACATAGATCTCCATGTATTTGAAATGTTTTATCACAAACAGGTTTTTAAAACTTAAAGTGGTTTTCTATGTTAGTTCAGAATAAAAGAATAGTATTTGTAGCTAAAATTCTAATATGATATTTTCATGCAGAATCCCCATCTATAATAAATATTTCATGTAGAGTACCCCCACACCACCTTTATAATGTACAGTGTATACAATAGTGGTGGCCCCCACCCATCAGCATACAGAAAGAAGATCATCCTGTAGTGAGGGGGCAGGGAATGTACTGATTTGACTCAGGTGTCCCCCATAAACTTAATGTGTTCTGAATGCTTGATCCCCAGCTGATGGCAGTTTTGGAATTGGAACCTCGTGGAGGTATGTTGTTGGGGTGAGATTATGGGGGTTATAGCCAGCTTCCCCTTGCCAGCTTTTGTCACACCTTCCTGGCGCTGTTTGCAGTGCTGTGGCAGAGGTGATGGCCACCCTCTGCTCATGCAGTTGGTTTTGCTGTCATCATGGAGCTTCCCCTCAAGTCTTTAAGCCAAAATAAACCCATTCCTCCACAAGCTGCTTTTGGTAGGGTTCTTTTCCATGCAGCAATGAGAAAGCTGACTGCAACAGGGGAGGAGGTGTTACAAACTATATCAAGAAAGGACACCACAGAAAAGAGACTAGGGAAGTGCTGTCAGTTTCTGATATTTAAGTATGTATTTTTTAAATATTTTAATTATTTGCGAGGGGTAAGAGGGGGTGGGGGGAAGAGGGAGTTTACAGGCATGCCAGTGCCTCATGCTGCTGCAAGTGAACTCCAGATGCATGTGCCAATTTGTGCACCTGGCTTTACATGGGTACTGGGGAATGGGACCCAGGCCAGCATGCTTTGCAAGTAAGTGCCTCTAACTGCTGAGCCATCTCTCCAGCTCTTTAAGCAAATATTTTTAAAGCATAAAATTAGGTATGCTCTTCAATGTTTCACAGGACAGAAAAGGAAGGAGAATAAATTTAGGCTCAGTTTAAAAATATCATAAGCAATAATTCAAAAGAGCAGATGTCGCTTATAAGAAGCAGCTCTGTGGTATCTGCCAGGAACCAATCTCTCTCTCTGTCTCTGTTTCTCTCTCTAGAATGAACTATAAGAACAAAACTGTGAGGATGAGCTATGGGAAAGAACTGGGAATATTCCTCATAGACCTTACAAACAGTTTTTGTGGTAAGGCTGCTGTGAGATGCTAGATTCCTTACTTGCAAATGGCTCTGAAGTTAACCTCACAACTGTGTAAGCCGCCTCTCAAAGCTTTCCTCGGCCTTGGTGCACCTTTGCCTGAACAGCACAGATGACCAGTATTGACACGCAGTGCTGAGAGATGCTGGCTGGTTTTGAGATCTGCTCTGTGCTCCTTTCCTCAGAGGCCGGCTTGGACTCTTGACTCAGAACAGACATACAAGAGGGATCACAGCACTGAAGACAAGGTCAGTAACTATGGGCCCGCAGACCCGTTGAAGGCAACAGGTGGGCTTAAAGTGATTACTCTTGTGATCAGAGTGTGTGTGTTCTGGATCAGCAGCCCAGCAGCTCATACCCTGAATCCCTCCCTTTAACAAATGTTGAAGGATCACCCAAGGTCAAAGGCACCTTGCCCTTTGCTCGGATAATCTACCACTTATTCATGCACTACTGGTTTTTCACTGTTCAATAAAAGTGCCAATGAGTATCTATATGCAAGAGAGGAAGCCACAGCCACAGTGACATAACTGGAATTTGGTGGTATAATATAAACTATATAGCTGGTCCTATTGACAGGTATGGAATAAAACATCTGATGACTGGCATCTGGTTGTATAATATAAAGACAGGAGCCAGGCATGGTAGTGCATGCCTTTAATCACAGTACTTAGGAGGCAGAGGTAGGAGGATCAAAGTGAGTTTGAGACCACTCTGAGAATACATAGTGAATTCCAGGTCATCCAGATCTAAAGCAAGACTCTACCTCGAAACAAACAAACAAACAAACAAACAAACAAACAAACACAGTTAAGGCAGTGGAGAAAAATAAAAAAAAAGCTAAGATATAAATAGACCTTAAATTGAATGTGTTAACATCTCCATCCAATCTTGCAAGGATTAGGCCATTACAAAAGCCTTGATTTTAAAAATGCCAGGCTAGATTTATGGCTTAAGGGGAGAATGCTTATCGTGTATGCAAGGGGTCCTCAGTTCAATCCCCAGCACTGCAAAAAGCAAAACAAAATAATACTTTTTTTAATTGATTTTTTTTATAATTCCTTTTCTCATAACTAACATAACAAGCTTTTCCTTAAATCCTTTGTTTCTTAAAACAACTGCCATTATGCCATTATTTTCCAAACCATTCTATTTGTCTCTCTGAGGAAATGATTTGCTTTAGGAACTAGCATTTTATCAATTACTGAAGTGATTTCATTGTAATAAGAAGTAAATCTGCACAAACAAGTTTGAGAGGACACCTTTTTCACATAGAAATTACTTGGAAGGAGCTGCCAAGGGGAAGGAAAAGAAAACACACTAGAGTGTCATTGCTCTCTGGTTAACTCCAGTGTGCCCCAGGAGAGACTTTATCTGGGATGGGCTGTGGTAACATATGACCATGGCCCCACTTTCACCCATGGAAAGTACAGGTGTGCTTGAGATCAGGGTGTGGAGTTGGTAGACGTTCCCCTTGTCAACTGTCAGAAAAAGGAACAAGTATTTGGCAAAAGAAATAGAACTCACAACCCGAGAGGAGAGGAGCCGATTTCTGGGTAAGGAGCTGGTGCTTAGAGGGTGAGACTGAGGACATGGGGATTCGCATGGCTCCCTTGGGCTCTGCGGTCTGGAGTTTATGGCAGTGTCCTCTGATGGATGGTCCTAGCAGGCAGGTAAAGGGCACAGGGAAGCAAGCACAAAATGAAACAAGGGGATTTGACCCCCTGGCTACTGAGTAAGTGAAACCAAGATATCAGGTTGCTAGTTCCTTTCTGAGCATCTTTTTTTAAAAAAATCTTTATTATGAACAATTATACACATTGTATTAGCAAGTCTTGTATTTGCTCATTTGTACACCTTTTTTTTTTTTTTTCAGTGTGGTATGAGGCAGAACAGGGATGCTAGGCCAAACTCCCTGCAGCATCGAGGTGGTGGAGACATAAATCTCACAGATGACAAGTACGTCTACAGAGGCTAAGGCATTTCCCTCTGCACTATCGCCAGGGGACTGAGTCTATTCTCATTTGGGAAACTGCAGGCTTACTCTATGTATTCGGACTGGTGTGGTATTTCATACAGAAGTCTCCTGTTGTACGGGTGGCCAGATGACGAATGCTAGAATAGAGAGGACAGGATACCAGGGCTGAGGCCTCTGAGAAGCAGCCATCATGCTGACATCTTCCGGTAGCCCAGCAGCCCTCAGAAGGACCCTGGGGATTACAGTGGCCACTTCCTGAGAAGAGCGAAGCTGAACTACCTTCCCAGAGTCGTATGTACTGACTGACAGGCTGGGGTCTGCCTCTTCCCAAAGCCTGTGCTCCTTCTCCCCACCACATGGCCTCTGGTGTTTCAGATTCTCAAAGCCGAAATAAAGATGAGGTTATTTTAAAAGCTAGTCCCAAAAGACCATACAAGTTGAGTTCTCCTAACCTGCAAGTCCAAAAGCAGAAACCCTCCAACTTTTAAAAACTTTGAAGCACTGATGTGATACCACAGCAGAAAATCCCACACCATGAAACTGTTCAATGCACATAATTATGGCACTACTATATGAAATTCCCTTCCGATTATGTCTGTGAGGTGTATATGATGTTTAAGTAAAGTATACATTTAGATGTGGATTTCGTCTATAAAATGTCTCATTATGGATAAGCACATATTTCAAAATCACAAAAAAAGATCTCAAGTTTCAGACACTTCTGGTCCTAAGCATTTCAGGTAAGCTGTCTTCAGACTACACATCACATGACAAACCAGGTAGCCACTCAAGACACTGATTAAAAACTGGTTTTATCGCTAACTACTCACTTGGTTGCTGAGTTTACCAATAAGCAATCTGAAATCAGTTAAATAACTGTGAGAAATATCAGTTTTGGAGACCACAGTTCAGCAAGGTCATTTTTATGCCTGAAATCTTTACTGCTCAAATATGAGGAAAGCTTTCATTGGCAGAGAAATACTTCCCTTAGAATAAAACCAATGAAAAGGAATGACCAGTGTCAACAGACAGCTTTCCAACTGGTAAACACTGCAGAGATCACCACTGTAGGAGCCATGGCTCCAGCAAAGGGTAACTACACCAGAACTCACATAGGGAGTCTGCATTCTGAGCATACAGTCCCCTGAATGCCCACTTTCATCTAAGTAATTACAGTGTTAGTCCCGGGGAAGAGAATTCACTGAATTCTTACTGCAATTAATGGACTTGAAATGGCAGGTTTGCTTTAACTCAATGGACATGAATATTTTATGCATCCTGTGCTCTATTTCAATAATAATAATTCTACTGTATGCATAGTGCTACCTTAGCTCACACCGTAATTTGTGTATGAATAAGGTGGTATTATGAAATACAAAATATACTTCATTCTCTTTGGGGATATACATGAAGGCCCTTTGGTTACCAATTAATATAAAGAAAATGCCTGCAATTAAAGACTACATTTAGCCTTTTCCAGGACTTCTAATCTTTTTTTGGGTAGAATTAATTGAATTCAGCATTCTTGAATAGTATCTCTGAAACGCTCCTGGTCCCCAAACATTAAATCACTACTCAGTTTTCAAAGCCTTCAAACATAAATGAATCTCGAATTTTGAAAGGTCTTTCAGCTTGTAGTTCTAACTTGCTCAAGTCAAAAGGAAATCAAATTCAGCCAACAAAGGGATCTACCTTAAACTGTATATGAAGACACTCTGCATAATGACATGAATCTGAAGGAGTGTCATTTCCCACTTTCATGAGAAAGGGGCATGAAAGGGACAAGGCTTAGATGTCACACAGAAGTCATTCTGGTTAGTGGCTGTTTACAAGGTCTTTCATGACCTGAGCCCTTCCTCGTTCTTAGCCTTATTTCACATTACTCATATCACTCTGCTCCATCACCTGATTTGGCCATCCTGACCATCTATTTCAAATCTGTACACATGCCCCGAATGCACAGACTTAATCTCAGACTCGGGGAGGGCTTCCTTGTTCTTGAAGCCAACTGAGGCCTCTGTTTATTACTGCACCTCATTATAGCTCACTGTTTCCATTGGGGCAGCACTTCTCACAGCCTGCAATCTCACCGATAATTTGCCCTTTCTTACCAAATGCTGCCACACACATTAGACTGCAGGCCAAAGACCCTGTCTACTCTGTTCACCAGGTGCATCTGGCACAGAGGAAATTAAATGCTTTACAGGCGCTTTAAAGACTGGATGACAGGATGCCTTCCTCCCAGTTAATGGGAAGTTTCCTGGGACCTTCTGGAAGTGGCACACATGATGTAGGCACTGGAAGCCCTTGGCAGCTGGTGACACTGCCTATTGGGAGCCACCCAGAAGATAAGTAAGCTGATATTGCTAAATATATTTAGCCAACTTTCAGATTTATTCTAGACACAGATATTGGACATAAAATTCCATTTGGAAAAAAATCTAAATTAATTTCTCCTGCTCATTTCTTACTTAATAATATCTTTAAGAATGCTAAGAGAAAAAAAAGACCACTTTTAGTTATCTTATTAAGAGGAAGCTCAAGAGTCACAGCACACCTAATGTGCCAGGGCCTGAGCAGTACATTGATAAGAATAGGCTAACATATTCCTATGCTTCCCAAGAGTAATGCTGTCCAGATGATGTGCTCTGACCTACATTGTACTTTACTACAGTATGACTTCCTGGCACACGTTTTCATCATTCAGTGCCAATGACTAACTCAGCAATTAGAAGTAAAAGAGTGAGAAACCAATGTGAGGAAGTAACACTCAACCTACGGAGAAGGAAGGTCAGGCTAGTGTCAAAGCAGTTCTGCTGACCTTTCCTGTGCCCACCCTGCATAGGCAGGAAAGATGAAATGTACCGAAATCTAGTAGGAGAATTTTGACTCATTTTACCATTTAGTGGAGATGTAAGTTATGAGTATACTGCTTTCTAGAGACTCAACCAATAAATACAACCTGGTAAGAAGTTACAAATTAGCCTCCAAGGGGTCTATTACTGAGTAGACACTTTGATTTTGATTATCTTAATTTACAGTAACAAACTTCACATAGCTGTACAAATTCCCTAAGGAAGTAAGGCTATTTACTATTAAGAAATTAAGATTGTAAGTCATGGTGGAGGAGAATGTCCAGAGACATGGCCCCCCTCAGTAACAACATACAAAGGGGGGTGGAACCGGGCTGACTCCTAGGCTATCTATAACCTCCTACCCCATGGACTGATGCAGACTGCCCACGGAGGAGGATACCCAGCTGACTGGGGACAGGGAAGAGGAAAATCAGGGAATTGGAGATACCAACACATTATGTGCTCATACATCGTATCTAATTATGGATAATAAAGATAAAAAAAGAAATTAAGAGAAAAACTTTTGCTTTCCAAGTGTAATGGACAGACAGTGCCTTTACTGTTTGCCACAGTGAGCTGTGGTCTGAAGGCTACAAAGCCAGGCACAGAAGTTTGTACCTATGATTCTTTGGATGGTTTCCTGTCTAACAGATTCCTGCCAGATAGTTCCTTGGATCATTGACATGGAATCCTGCAGGAAAACCTGCACTTGTGGAATGGTTGCCATGGGTTACCAAGTACAGTGTGCGCTTATTAGGTCAAGAACAAAATTGTGTTTGAATATTGACCTAAAATGTATTTCTTTTTAAAAAATATATTTGTGTGTGTGTGTGTGTGTATGTGTGTGTGTGTGTGTGTGTGTGTGTGTGTGTGTGTGTGTGTGTGCTGGCTTGTGCCACAGCACACGTGTGGAGGTCAGAGGACCACCTCTGGGTATCTGTGCTCCATTTTCTGTGGGAAAGGGTCTCTTGCCATTATAGAGTGTGGCCTGCAGGCTTCAGGTTCTCCTGGCTCTGCCTCCATTTATTGTAGGGCACAGAGATCACACAGCCTTCCTTGGGTGCTAGAGAAATTGAACCCAAGCTGGTATGCTTTACAAGCAGGCATCTTTAGTCCATCCCTTCCTTGCATGCTGACTTTTAACAACAGAGAGACTATGAGCCTGATACAAGGACTAGTTTGCAATCCACTGGAGGTGGCCAGGCAAGTTCCCATCTTAAAATGAATCCAGAGTAACAGCATATTTATATAATTTTTTGAATACAAAACTTACATGTTATAAAATTAAGATCATGCTTTTCTTATGGTTGGGAGGAAGGTCTTTGTTCAAAATATGGTAATCAAATTCAAGATATAAGTATAAATATAATTAGATATAATGCCAAAACAGTGATAATAACTGGCACTAAGCCAAAAACATGGATCTTTATTTTCTTTGTTGGCTTTTGATATTTTAAAATAGTTAAACAATATGCTCTATTTCCTGCCGTAGTAGAAATTGTTGTGAGGCACACATAAATTTAGACAACAGCAATGAAATTTCATTTGCAGATGAGAGGAATGCCCATCAGGCTATTAAATACAATTGGCCATCTAATTCTGTCAAGAATATTGTACTATTAGTGGAATAGTTAAAATTCATGAAGGTTCCAGAAATTTATGATTTCTGAGAAATATAAGCACACACACTCAAAGATGGATCTGTCTACTAGTAAGACTATTTAACATGAATGGTTTAATTTCTATCAGGCATAGTTGGTAGTGGTGACAAAGGTATGTTATCACAAAGACTAGACCAGATTTCCTAAGCCAAAATAAACTTATTTTAATTAAGTCCAGAGAGAGAGAGAGAGAGAGAGAGAGAGAGAGAGAGAGAGAGAGAGAGAGAGAGAGAGAGAGAAGAATGACAATTGAAGGTTTATTCCATAGTCTAAAAGTTTGGCAGGAATGTCATATTCATGTATATTTTATTTTAGAGATAAGAAACAATTAACAATTTGATTAAAACAGGACATTTTAAAGTGAATGAAGAGAACAAGAGTCAAGGGACTTAGGCTAATCCACTAACAAGCTCTCATTTCACCTTAATAAATTTAACGATGAATCTTAACCAGAATCTATCTTTACTACCCACTCCTAACTAAATAAAAAGCAACAATGTTAACTGGTAAGCAGGGTTACTGTGTGGTTTATCGCTGTACAGATTCATGAGCATGTCACAGAAACAGGGGACACCTTGAGGGAGAGGACAGGTGTTCTTTTATGCTAGAACTCCTGGGAATATCATTTGTCAATATTTTGAAAGTAGTGTGGAATCAGCCCATAGCCCTCCTCATCTCACCCAGAAGCTCTAAGGACAGGTCTGCCTCTCCTCACCTACAGCCCATCACTTCACATGAGAATGTGCACACCTGTGGGCACAGTGCTGGCAGGGCTGGCAGAGGACTTGCTCCTGCACATGGGCATCACAGCCCAGCTCTGACTTAGCTTGCTGCCAACACTTTCTCCTGTGAAATTCCTTTGAATTTTGGGCAGGGAAGTATGGAAACCAGATTATACATTGACCTTTTGTTAAAGCAAGAATTCTACACATTTCTACAGTCTGTCTTTCCATTAAAATTACATAAAAATAAAATATTTATCAACTCTTAGGTTTATGATCAAATTAATTCTAACTTGTTTTCCAGAATTCCAAGGATAAAAAACTATTGGGATGTCCAAACAAAACTAATTCTACCACTTTTCCAAAAAGCTGAATTGCTGAATATTTTAACCAATATACCAACAGCAGTCTTTTATCTGAATGAAAAAGAAGCAGTATCAAAAATGAGACTCAGCAGACAGTCCAGCCCATCACTACCTAATATTCAAAAATATTTTTGTGTGCTAATTTTTATTAATACCACATGTTCCTAATTAAGGAACAAATACTTAATTTTTTTTTTATTCAGGAAAAAAAATTTTGGAAAACCAGATGCAATAAGCTGTACTCAAACTGACAATGGCACTTTGGGGAGAATAGAAACTTTCCTATATTTAACTGGTCAATATTTATCTGTAATCAGCAGAGTCCCACTGAGGCAGATAAAGTCCATACCTAATTCTCTAAAGCATTATTTAACACATAACTTTTGATCATAAATCATTCAACTGTATTTGTTGATATGATTTAACTAACCCAGGCATGTCTAAATCCAGAAAAGATATAAGGATTTTCTTCCTTTTTAAAAACAAGTATCTGTCACTACTATATTATATAGTTATAATTACTGCATGATACTTTTTAGTATCATACAGTTGTACCATGAAAACACTATTTTGTTAATGAAAGCTTTCCTTTACTGAATTTTAACATCAGTAAATACTATAGCATTAGCACTGAACTGAATATAAGACTTTATTCAATCTTTTGTAAGACTTGCATTGTATAAGTACACTCAATAAACCCCAATCACTGGTAACAGACTTAAATAGCCCAGACAAGAGCTGGGAAGAGCCCTGCACACATGCACATGAAGGAGTGGCCTCTATTGCTTGCATACTTTGGAATCTAAAGATACCATATATAGCCACCTGGAAGATTTACTAGACTCTGAAGAGCAGTATGAGTTTTAATTTTAAAAGGTAATCATTTATTATGGTAAAAATGGGCACCAATAAGGCACTTTCAGATATGAAGCATCTACACCAGCCACACACAAGCACACAACTTTAAAAGTTAAGTGGCATGATTTTACCAAGGCAGAAAAAAAAGAGATTAGTGATCCTAGGAGGATACAGTGATAAAGCAATCTGAAAAATGGTCTTTAAAGCTTACTGCAAATAGAAATTAAAGAAATCCCCAGGTAATATACCTGGAACGCTTGCTAAAAATGCTAATTTCCACACTCTTTGCCAAGGCAACTGATGCTGAGTTTCAGTATCACCCAATCCCAGAAATATGTGCATTTTAAATAAGCCTCCCAGATAAGATGGTGACACAGGCATCCCACAATCCACACTGAAAGCACTGTGACCTCACTCAGCAAGCCCAAACAGAGAAGTGATGCTCTCTGACCGCATACCTCCCTCCTAAACTTAGGTGATAAGAACGCAAGGAAGAAAACATGCACACAATCTTTCTGGATTATTCTTTCATTTTAAAAGGATGCAGTAATATTTCCTGTCCAAATTATGAAGTCATGTACTGATCCAGTGCTACATTTTCTAAGAGGAATCAAATATATTCCTTTAAGCATCTGTAAGTGGCAAGGATGAGAGTCAGTAAGCTAGAAGGCAGGCCTTGTGTTAAAAAAAAAGAAAGAAAAAGAAAACACACCTCTATCCTTCGCACAAAGAGAAATAGACCCAGAGGTACATCATGATGAAAGCCACATGTCACAGATGGTGAAAATTTAGTTTGCTGGAATTCTAGGCAAGGATAAGCTGTCCTCCAGACTAGGAAAGGGAAGGGGCAGAAAGGGGAGCAGCTGCATGGAAGGGACATGTACTTTAAGTCTTGCAAAGCAAGCAGATTCTTCAGGCAGAGAAAAAAATTCCAAAAACAAGACAGATATATCCCAAAGTCCACAGAGAACCCTTATGATAATATATATAAGTAGCAAAAATAAACTTCATTTCAGTGATAACTAGTCACCTAAACTCAACATCTATGGGAGGAAAATTGTACAAATGAGTTGCAGAAATACAGCTCCCTCAGGGACACAGAAATCCTAACATCTGGTTTTAAACTCCACTCACAGGAAACAGACAGATGTTGTTACCAAGGCAGAAGTGGCAGGAAGCCCCACATGAGCATCCAATGAAAGGTGCCCAGAAGCACCTCTCCTATGCTCACACACTAGAGCCCAGCCTTCTGCACTGGGACTGCAGGCTGAAGGCAGGCTATTCAACTGTCTGTCTTACCACATCCACCCTGGGTATTTCTCCTATGCCGAACTTCTGAAATTCATTAAAGAAAATTTAAGATACCAGGCATCACAGGCCTGAAGAGAGTTTATGACTTATTTTCTTTTGCATAGAAATTATGTTTTGCCCTGCCAACCCCACCTCCAGTTCTCTGAAATGTTTTTTTTTTTTTTTCTAACGGGTAACTGCTTAACCTGAGGGAAAGGGAATTTGAGGACTTCCTATCACCAGTCTTGCCCTGGAATCCTCGGAAATAAATGCAATCAGGACTCAGAGATGCTCTATTTACATTTTCTGCCAACCTCGCTGGGCAAGATAAGCAAATTATGCATGCATATCATCTCCTTTTTATTTTGCAAACTTAGTTTTTTAAACCAACATGAACCCAGAAGGCACTGCCGTCTTCTGCATGTCTATTTACAGGAGGCCTACAAATGTTCCTGTTTCCTGCCTACGGTAGTGCTTAAGGTAAGCCTAACTGAAGTGGGTTTGAGTTCCATCTACAAGCAGTGCATTTAATTTCTGCACTGCCCTGCTTCTGCATGAAAGCAATCGCTCCGTGCCATACAGCAACCTTTCTTTAATCCAGCCTGTGCTTGGCAGAAGCACCCAGTAACAGGTAAAGCAGATGGTGGGAACCCGTGTTTGCCCTAATACCTACTTCCACATAACATGTGCCATTGCCTTGTTCGGCTTTTCCACGCCACCAAAGAATGTACTCTGACTCAGGGAAAAAAATGCAGATAGGGAAAATACTAAAATTTACTCTATTTAAATGTTAGCCATTTTATATTATAGAAGCTGAAGAAACATGCGGGTAGCAAATCATTGAAACCTCTATGTGAACTGGACTATTTTATTTTCCCAGCCCTCCTCAAGTGAGCTTATTTCATATTTGCAAATTATACTTGAGTTTTGCAATCCTCAAAGTAAGATTCTTTTTATAAGTATTTATATATCTGCAAGGTGAGAGAGAATAAAATGGGTGTATCAGGGCCTGTACCACTGCAAACAAACTCCAAACGTGTGCACTACTTTGTGCAGTTGGCTTTATGTGGGTACTGGGGATCAAACCTGTGTCATTATGCTTTGCATCAAGTGTTGAGCCATCTACCCAACTCCAAATTATTTTAAGTTTGTTAAAATGCTAGAAACAAATACTCAAAAATACAATTCATTACTAATGGAAGTGTTATGGGATAGCTGTATATATCAGAATAAAATATATTAATTTCTGATAAGAGTTTTTAAAGACCTACTATTAGAAACAAAGAGGTTAAGCCCTAAGCACATATCACTTTACAAAGTACATTAAATTCTGGCCTTCAAGAAACTGATGCAAAGCCAGGCCTAGTTCTGTGTACTTGACATCTCATTACTTAAGAAGCTGAGGCAAGAGGATCATGAGTTCTCGAGGCCAGCCTGGCTACATAAGATACAGCCTGAGGTATATCTTAAAGAAAAAGAAACTGATGCTCAAGAGGAAATCCTGCATTAACAATAAAATAAATACATGAAAAATATAACCTACTGAATGGCAGACTAGGTAGAATACACAGCAAGGGAGCAGAGAGTAATGGACAATTTTAGGTAGGCTGGTAATAGAAGACAGCTTTGCAAGGTAACACGGAATCACCAGAGAATCGGGATGACCCTATGTGTACTTGGAGAAAGGAATTCTGGAGGAAGAGTGCAGGCTCCCAGAACTGTCTTAGGTGCGAGGGCTATGTGAGGCCTTCTTTCTTTTGCCATGTATGTATAGTTGCACATGCTTTTATGCTGACATTTCTCCACCTAGGAGTACTCTAACTCCAGCATGGGGAAACTTGGAGAAAATATAGAAAACATTTTAAAGAAAAGTAATTTATAGAAAAACAAAAGCTTTGTTGTTATATAATGTACGTAAAAGATCTATCTTCCTTTCTTAGCTTCTTTCAAAATTCAACAACTAAAACTTGAGTTTAGGCCAGTCTTAAGACTACATAACAAGGGCTACACATGACCTATGTAATTTAGAATCAGTTAAGCTGAGCTTGAGGGGCACTACATTTGACTTACAGGCCTGCACCAAGATGATGGTTAAAACCATTATGTAGTGATGTACTCATGAAGTGTTTTCTAAACAGCTATGAGCATGCCCAGAGATGAGTGCTGCTCTCGATGTCAGTCAGGGATGCTCCTTTGTGCAGTAGCTACTACTGAGATTTCTAAATGGTCAGCATTGAGGGTGACTGCTGAGTGCTCAGTCATAAGCTGGACATCTAAATCCCTCCTCCAAGACTCAGGGGATATTTCTAATGAAGGGGCTGGAAAAATGTAAGCACTGGAGAAAGGCAGGGAAGTGGTGTGGAACAATACTTCTGGGCATGCCAAGGCTGTTGCACCCCTGAACTCAGAGGCTGTGGTTACCTGCACAGGAGTAGATTTATCAACATCCAATCACGGAGAGGAGGAAGCACTTATGGAGGCAGGGCTCCCTGAGAATTCAGAATCAGGTAACGGTTGATAGGGGAAGGAAAGACATTTCCTCCAGTGGTACAGCTACTGCTAAAGCACCCACACTCCTGTAAACAAATCTTTATCAATACCCTTGTACAACAATCCTAATGCAACTCACTGGTGGGTCTCTCTCTCTCTTTCTCTCTCTCTCACACACACACACATAAAAGTGAAAGGGGGACACGTTGGGATAGAGTAATGCAGGTGGGACTGAATATGAATGAAATGCATTATGTGCATCTATGAAAATGCCATAGTGAAACCCATTATTATGCATAATTAATATGCTAAGAACATTTTTTAAAGACCTGTGACCTAACTAATCTTGTATTTGCCCTATCTTGGCCACTTGCCAGAAGGACAATTTGAGCTGGCCATGGTGAAGCACACCTGTAGTCCCAGTACTTGGGAGGCAGAGGCCAAGAGGTTAAGAGGTTTATAACCAGCTTCAGAAATGTGCCTTGGTTCAAAAAAATAAAAACAAAACAAAACAACAACCTCCCCTGCCACACAACAATTTGACTACTCATTAATTCTAGCTGTTTTGTATTATGAAGCACATTTCTCTTTAAGAAAAATATAACTTGCAGGATATCCCGATTTAGGCATTAACTATTATCATTACTTATTTGGGTAAACTAAGAAGCAAAGACGCAAGCTTATTTTTTTTTTATCTATAGTGAGATTAAGAATGGTAACTTATTAGGAAATAGGAAGGTTAACAGAAAGAAGTCTGCAGTGAAATTTAAAGACACCGAAATTGAGTTAGCCTTCATTCTGAGTCTCCCCCTTCAATCAGGAAAAAAAAAATAAGCACTTGGCTAACTATGGGATGGTAAGGAAAATTTGAATGATAAGGACAAATGAGGAAACACCCATACACATAAGTATATGCATGTATGTAGTAAATTTTCTTTAAAATGTCATGTCTCCTCAAGTATGTGCCTCTTGGCAGTGGAATGGAAACTTCTTTGTGAATCACTGTTCTCTTCATGTATGATTATCAAATCAGTTTTCCTAATTGTAAAGGAACTTCGTATCTTTGCATTTATGACACATCATCTGTATATGTATGCCATAGTTTGATTCATGTGTCCCCCTCAAACGAATGTTTTCTGAATGACTGATCCTCAGCTGGCAGTTTTACAACAGATGGGTTTTACAACCTCTTTGGAGCTGTGTTGTTGGGGGCGGGCTTATGGGTGTTATAAACCAGCTTCCCCTTGCCAGTGGTTGGCACACCTTCCTGCCAGTCTGCAGTGCTGTGGAGGAGGTGATATCCACCCCTCTGCTCATGCCATTATTTTCCCTGCCATGATGTAGTCTCCCCTCGAGTCCACAAGCCAAAATAAACCCATTCCTCCCAAACAGCTTCTTTGGTTGGGTTCTTTCCTGCAGCAACAAGAAAGTTGACTAGAACAATGTACAACAGTGATTCAGCGAGTCTTTAGCCAGAATTCCAACTTCCCACTAAAAGCCTAGCAAACTCTCATTTAAGTAGAATACAGAGATTTACTTTATAATGATCTATATTATGAAGTTTCTAGAAACAAATGTTTTCAATCGGTATGAGAACAAACTTCAAATTTCTTCTCATTAACACATTCCGCACATTATTCACCCCTTGTCAGGAAAGAACTCATTTCACATAACTGATTTTTAAGTAAAATGCACCATTAAAGAGAACATGCAATTTCAAACATTATTTCTCATTAATATTAGAATTAACATGATTATACAACATCTTAGCATTTATGTATTAAGTAACTCAGGGTCATTATTATGAATCTGTGTCTATTACTAAAGACACAGCATAAAGTCTTTACAGACTCTTTATCTGCTGAGGGACAGGAAGCTGCTCACCTAGAAACAGCCACACCTGGCTTTCTCAGAAGACCTCATGGTCCTCAGTGCTTTCCTGCCATCTTAGCCGTTTGGTAGATCTACCCACACTGTTCCTATCATGCTGTGGTCAAGCAGCTTCCCTATCTCCACACAGCTAGCTTTTGGTTCAGAAAGTAGTAGAATGGTAAGAAAAGACCCAGGGCTTCACAGTGAAGGACTCTGTCACCCCTAGCTGCATAGCCCCAGAAAAATTCTGAGCCTCCTTGGGAATGTGTTTCCTTACCTTTATAATGAAAGACCAGCCTGACCTAAAAACAGAACTACTCTATGCGAAATCCTTTTTGACATTTCCAATAGGGAGGTTCTTCATGAGATAAACCATGTCTAGATTAATGGGAGGGAGTTATATGAAGAGCTTTTGAAGAAAAAAAACTAAATATGATTATTAATGTGCTTTCACATAAAAAGGAACTCACAAAGATTATTTAAAATTCAGAGCGAATTACTCAATGAAAGATTTTGCTTTTGATACATTTCTATTTGATATATCAATAAAATGATGCTGCATACTAAAAACAATTTACCTATAACTACATCGTGACCGTCCACCAAGCCCGCAGAGAAGAGCTCCTGAGACACACCATCTGCTGTATCTGTCCAATGTGAGATGAATATGGATTAGTGACCATGAAATAAAAATCCACAACCCAGTACAATAGAAAATACATATTTTCATTTACTAAACTCACCCACATGAATTTTCACTCAATAATACAAATTCTATCAGGAGGAAAACATCCAAAGCACTATGAATTACATTTTTTCCCATATGCAATTTGTATCTTGCTATTTTATTCAACAGATCTTTTACGAAACTATTTCACTTTTGGTAAACCCATAAAAACATTTTCCCTCTGGCTACCATCTGAATTAATCCTCCAAACATAACTGGAGATCTAATTACTCCTTAGAAACTACTCTTCTTTCTCACCAAGGCTAATTCCAGCCATTACCAATCCTTCTCCATCATTTGCAGCTACTGAGTCAGAATTTATGGCACAGGTTGACTGGGTAGCATCTGATACAACCTTACATGTGGAATAAACAGGCCATGGGCTTGTTGAACGATTAAGGTGAGCTATTTAAATTTATGCTGTCAAGGAACTCCATGACATTGATCATTTGATAGCAACAGATTCATTCTCTTAGAAAATGTGCTTGAGTAAAATAATGGAGCTTCTCAATGATAAGTGACAGGAGTTGGCAGTCTCATAAAGATGGACTGGGCAGGCTGTAGCAAGCACATCGAGCTGAAATGCCGTAATTGAGAGGTTATGAATGAGCATGAGAACCCTGCTCTCTTCTAGACTTCTAGGCTCTCTTTCTCCCTTTCTTATGTGCTTCAGTCTCCAAAATCTCCAAAAAAGATTGAAACTCATTGGATGTTTTTATACTTCAAGAGAAATTTTTATTTGACAATTTTAGTGGTTCCATTTCCTGACAGACTGGAATAAAGTGAAACAGATGGCCAAATCTCAATGAACTAAAAACTAGGTCAGCTGAGCTTGTCCTAAGCCTTCTGCTTTTTGTCAGAGATCCAAAAAATACCTTGTGAAAGTCTCCCTGATGGAGAGATTCCTCATTATGAAATAGAGGATAGCAAAAGGAAAGGTCTTGTTCTTAGTGTGAGTTGTTTTTTTCTGAAGCTGCTCAGAACTGCCATGTTCTAGTAACTACCCAAATCTTCAGGAAAAGAAGCACCTGGAATTAAGGTGCGTAACACCAAGAAGGTGCTGGACATGTAGTAAGCACCCATTATTTCCACTGATTGGTCAGCTGTTAAAGCATTTCTGTAAGTTATCCATCTGGAAAGCGTATGATCTTATACTTGAGGAAGGAGCTACAATGACAGAGTATAGTAGGAAATGGAATGGTCCAATAAAGCCACCCCGAGGGCCTGCGCTAGAGCGGTAACAAAGTGACAGTCATTCTCCAATGATTAATGTGTGCAGCACGCCCTTCTATTTTCAGGACTCTTGGGCACCAGATAAATCATATCAAAATGGCAGACAGTTCACGCTAGCTGGACAACATGGGAAGTCCTCCCTAGCAGTGTATGTAAGGAAGATACCAGTAATAGTGCAGCCAGAAATGGGAAATAATTATTGCATGTTTCACTAGTGATCTATCTTTAAGCTCTCTGACATTGCTGATATTTTAACAGGTTCAATGATCATGTTAATGTCTGATTTACAGAGGATATAACAGCACAATACACGAAAAGGGCCTGTCTGTCCTCAAAAGAGGACATGTTGTGTTATTCATGTTATACACAGCAATGTATGTGCATGCATAGAAATGCAAACATCACCAGGAGTTACAGTGGACACAAGAAGAATCCATTCATGACTGGCTTGTGCTCACTGCCCAGGGAAGGCCCACAATCATCAGCACGTCACTACTGTGGTTTCCATCTGAGCAACAAAAGAAAAGGCTCTTCTATCCCTGGCAAATGAGCAACCAGTGCCAGTGAAAAGGGCCTAGTGATGCTGAAGGGCCATTTTAGCCACACAGATTCTTAACTCAGAAATTCATTTCTTTGTTAGCTCTTAAAATTAAAATTGATTTTCATTGCTGTAGTCAATTTTAAACAACCAGATGAAAAGAAGCGACCTTAAAATAAGAATCTGCTTTCTACTTACCATCCTTGAAACATTTATTATAAAATCACTAGATGCTATTACAACATTGCCTGGTCAATGTTTTTTATATTATGACAAAATAGATGGCTTTTTGATAAACCCAAATGGTATTGTACTAGCTCACAGACCAACTGTAAATTGTTAAAGATGGACATACTCAGAAAGAAAGATCAGGTACCAAACTCATTAGAGCCTTGTGGACATTTATGTTCTAAGAGACACTACATATTTTAGTTTAATTCAAATGCTCTAGGAATCATCAAATCTGCCTTTACAGGGGATGACAGACCAAAACCAGAATGAAACTACAACCACACACACATACGGCCTAGGAAGATATTTGGTTTGGCTAGCAGTACTTCTTTAAGAAGCTGAACATGGGAGCTGGGTGTGGTGGCCCATGCCTTCAATCTCAGCACTCGGGAGGCAGAGGTAGGAGGATCACGGTGAGGCCAGCCTGGGACTACAGAATGAGTTCCAGGGCAGCCCTACCTTGAAGAAGCTAAGCATGGGGCTGGAGAGATGGCTCCATGATAAAGAGCACTTTCTGTGCAAGTATGAGGGCCTGAGGAGACCTGAGCAACCACTGGAGGTCACCTGGGCACATCCATGCACATCTGTAACCCCAGTTCTAGAGCAGAGTCACGGGAGCACAGAGCTCATGAAACACGGACAAGCTGGCGATCTGTAAGAGACTCGAGCTTGAATGAAAGTGGGTGGAGCAATGGCTCAGGCCACTGCAGGTGAGCATGGCCTGTCACAGGTGAGCACTAGAAGAACAATACAGGTTCATACTCCACACCACACACACCCACACACTCACCCACACACCCCCATACCCACACACACCCACATACACCCACACCCCCCCACACACACACTGAACATGAAGGAATTTTGACAGGACTCTCAAATTTCTTGACATTTCTATCTTTTTGTTTCATTCCTGGAGGCATATGCATCAGTGTTTTCTTATAGGTGGTCAGAATAGAAAGGTCATGGAGTTATTAGCTTACATACATTAACAAATTAGAACGTATAAGAATAGTTTACAAAGACATTCAATATAGTTACTGAGAAAACCGTATGCATGTACACAAAAACCAGAAGCTAAATGTCATGGAAAATAGCTGCAAACATTTTCTAATATTTAGGTCTCTAGGTTATTTTGGCTATCAAATAAAAATGAAACTGGTCATTTTTTCTCTTGACAAATAGTCATGTGATCTCTGGGCACTGCTCATAAGGGCTATATACCTATTAATTAACCAAGATTTCTGGATGTTCTCCTGCAATGCTTACTACCTGGTGCAAGAGATAATGAAAAATAACACATGGTCCGAGGAGTCTCCTGGCATGCAGGCAGTCAAGGATCAACTAGTCCAGCCTATAAGCAGCAATAGAACTTATTTAAAATACTCAAATTGCATGCAGCTGAAAGACTGGCATTGTTCCTATCCAACTTACCTCACTATTTGCAGCAATTAGAGGGCACAGGCGTCCTCAGTAGAGGATCCAGGGAAGCTGACCTGGGATCAGGGATCAAACCACTGCTTGCTTTTCAACCCTCATTAGGACTACTGATGCTTCTGAGTTGCACTCACTGTAAATTACCTTAAACCCTACATTACCAGGACAGTGCTTATTTTCATGGTTGAGCTAATGTATCCAATATATATGTATGCATAACCACACCACCCACATGTGCCACCAGAATCCTTACAATTATATAAAGTCCTTTTTAAAAAATTTTTGCATGTGTGTATGGTGGGTGTGTAGGCATGATTTTTATATGTGTGGGTACATGTGTGTGTTCATGTGTGTGAAGGCCAGAGGTCAGTGCTGGGTGTCTTCCTGAATTGGTCTTCAGATCCTCATGGGTAGGAAACAAGTTCTTTACCAACTAATCCGTCTACAAGCCCTTTAAGTCCTTTCTCTCATCTCTTCCTCTTCCTTTTGTTTTAGAAACTTGTAACCACATGCTTACAATCAATTTTTGAAATGTTTCTTGTAGCACTGAAGTAAAAATGTCAGTTAAAACTTACCTCTTCCTGGAGTAAACTCAAATCGTATGTCATTAAGCTCCTTTCTAGAGTTTCTGAAATACATAAGATAGAGCACATTAAAATCTAATGAGGCAGAGCTCAATCAAACTAAATGACTTTCAACTTTTATAACATCCCACTAACATGTTGCTAGCAATCGACAACTATGGGTGAACATCAAATATTTCCTTGAAAGGAAGAGATGGTATAACTTACGTGAAGAGATTTGATTATTTGATGGGCTTTATGTTACAGAAACGTTCTGATAACATAAACTTACAAAAAGTATTCATCTTGTAAAATCTTCACTAAACTGTAAGCTTAAACCTAAACAGTACCAATTATCAGAATCCTTTAGCCTAAAGTAATGACTTTTGCATTTTCATATTTTCCTGGGGAATAGTATTACTAAATAAGAATTTTAAGTAAAACAATTAGGAATAATAGTCTCGGAATTCAAGACAGCACTACACATTAAATCATGCAACAAAAGGTATACATTTTAAAGTTAAAAGTCTTATCTAAATTTTCCACTGATTATATAAAACTTTATTTAAGATGCCTCCATAAAACTGCAAAACACACACACACACACACACACACACACATATATATATATATATATATATATATATATATATATATATATATATATATTCAATTACAAATTAAATGATACTGAAGAAATATGGAACACATAAAATCTAAGATATAAGTTTTTCTACTTAGGTGAATTCAAGCAATAATTACAATAGTTTTAATTCTCTTAGGAATGCTAAACTGTTCAAAGCAATTGTACAGACAATCAAAGTTATTAATAATACCTTAAGAAACATCTAAGGAAACATGAATTAGTAATCTCAACAAGAATTAGCTGAGCAGCTCAAATGTCCAAGGCAGAAGCATGTGCCCTTTTCTGAATATTCTTCTGACCCTGCCACACTCTGTGCTAGCACCTGGTCTTGGTGGACACTGTGCAAACCATCATGATGTGGTCTATGGCCCCTTTTATCTGGTAATGATTCCTATGTCTTCCATTCTGCTATTTCCTGCCACACTAAATACCAGGTCAGAAGGATGCAAACCGCCTGGTGCTCACAAGGAGAAAGTCCCATTAAATGGTGAAAACAGCTGACCCACATCTCATATCTATTCAGAGGGAGAAATAAGAGGCCAATAACTCAAGATGTCCAAGACCAAATCCAGATGTCAGAGTCCAGAATCTAGAAATTTATATCTGCTCACAGGTTTCCCCTCTGCACTTTATCACTATTCCTCTAGGTACCCTATGGGAACAGGGCTCTTCCACAATTCCTATATCTGTGCTTCCGTTATTACCTTCTGGGAATCTGAAAAGGGTGAAAATTGTGATCCCTCACCATGAAAGATTATATATAACCTACAAATGAAATAGTATATGATTGTAGAGTGTTGGGATATCATTTAGAATGAGACTACACAACTCTATTGGAGGTAGCACGCCACTGGCAATCAGGGCCTGCAGGGGAAGGACTGTCATCTGGACAAGCTCCCAGGATCATCACACATTTACATAGTGCCACCTGATACATTAGCAATTTTCCAGCTTTTGGTCTTAGAATCCCTTTATAATCTTAAAAGGTAGTTAGGGCCCCCATAGACCCTTTGTAACTGTAGATTATATTTACCAAACTGAATTATATCATAACTTAAAACCAATAAAATGCAAACATTCATTAACTTTATTTGAAATGAAAATAACTTATCTTTCTAGTATAAATGTTTTATGAGAGATCACTTTTGGCTGAGGGTGCAGCTCTAGGGGGGAGGTTTGGCTTCAATTTCCAGCAGGGGAGCAAACGTTACTCTCCTTTTACTAAAGAAAACTAAATCAGTGAAAGGACTGCATTGTACATTTCTACAAACCTCTGTAATGTCTAGCTGAATATTTATATTTGTTTCTGTGATTTATTACAATATAACATGTTATATAAGACAAATAACCCTAATCATAAGTGAAAGAATGAGTGAAAAGATAACAATTTCATAATATTATGAAAATAGTTTTGCCCTGATAGATTTCCTTAAGATTTTCTAGAACTGTAAGATAATTGGACCAGAAGTCAAGGAACACTGGCTTGTCCCCAGTAACCATGGGTTCTCCATCCTCAGAGACAACAACCACAAGACAAAAATATTCAGAATCAAAAGTATCGGTACTGAACGTGTGTGGGCTTTTTCTAATTTATATTCTTTAAACAATATATAACAACCTATTACATAGAATTTATACTGCATAAGTAATTGCATCTATGCTAAGCAAGTATAAGCTATTTTTCCCTGTTCGGTGTCCCCTAAATTATACAGCATCCCAACTACCTATATAGTGTTTATTTTATATTTGGTATTGAAAGTAATTCTGAGATGATTTAACGTATAGAGGAGCTTATCATATGAAAATACTGCATTATCAGATGTAATGGAATTATCTGCAGAGTTTTATATCAATGGGGTTCCTCCTCAGCTACCAAGGGACAACTTTACATAATCGAGTGATGCCAGTATGCAATGGATCTTTGCTTTATTCAATTCCGCCTCTATCACCTAACCTCCATGTAAGGTGACTACATTCAATGTCTTTTCCAAGTTTACAAATTTAATGTGCGGCAGGGTGAGGAACAACAATTCTGTGTTGGAAATCCCCAATTAAGACAGCAATTCTTGATTTCTTTCATTTTCAAGAGAAATCAACATTTCTCAAGATTTTGCATGTAAAACAATCACCAAAATATTCTTTTCTTTACTAACTTTAGATCTGTGTGGTGTTTATAAGCAAAAGTTAAATTAAAACTAAAGTATTCCAATAAGAAATAGCAATTGGGGCTAGGGAGATGGCCCGATGGGTAACAGTGCTGGCTGCGCAAGCAGGACCTGAGTATCCACACAAGAGCTGAGCATGGCCACACACACTTGCAACCCGAGCACGGAGGGGTATAGAGACAGGATTGCCAGGAGCTAGCTGAAAAATGGTGATGTCCAGGTCAGCGATAAAGCCTGTCTTAAGGTAATATAGTGGAAGAGCAATGGAAGAGGAGACCTGGAGGCTTTCTTTAGCTCCACATGCATGTGTACAGTACATGTGCACACAACACATATACCAAACGCAATCACACACATGCATATACACTAAAAATGAATCACTCAGAGAGAAGTACTAGTAGCATACTTGACAATAAAATGCCATAAGGAGGAAAATACACAGAAGCCATTGATTCAATATTAATTGGTGTCACTGTCCTGTTTGTTCTAATTTTCTGCTCCGACTTGTTTAAATTACTTTTTTTGCTAAGGTCATGGCAAAAAAAACCCCAGAATATCATGGTGTACATCCTGATGCTTTAAATATTAATACCACAAAAGCAATATCTACCACTCATAATCTCCATCTCCATCAACCGTGGAGATTGCTTCATCAAGTCACTCTTTAATGACTCTGAACCTAAAAGTCTCACCTTTGAAAAGAGCACAGTGATTGATAGTGAATAGTAGACTTGTCCCATCAGGATGAAATAGAGTTGGAAAAATGCCTAATTGAATCTAACTACTGAAGGTCATACTTTTATAAAGAACTAATCTTTCCAGACTCATACTTACACCTCTAATTGAAAGTACATTTACTTTAATTGATATGGCACTAGATACTCCTGATTTCAAGGAAGCTGAAGATACATATGAGTTAAGGTTCAAAACTAGGTCGGTGCACCTTTAAAGGAGAAACAGTTTCAAGATCCAGGCTGCTGTTGATAGCTCTTATTAAAAACCCTTTTAATCCTGAAATAAAAACTTGGACTCTGGTAAGGCACAGCTCTTTACTGCACACTGCACACGTCCACTGCAAGGAAAATGCAATGCAGAGAGGGCTCAGGAGGATCTTTCTTCTTAAGAATAGGTAATGCACCTGACTCCCAGAAAATTTCACCTGAGATTCTTTTGGTGTGTGTGTGTTGGGGGGGGATCTGAAAAGAATACATTAATATTAATTACAGCAATAAACAATACTGTAAATTTAATACAAATTCAGACATTTTTATGTAGCCAACCATTGCAAATCAAGTTTTAGTCTCAATTTCAAGAATGAGTAGTACAATCATATAGTACAACTGGATCCTCTGTGACTACTAGCTTCCCCCCCCCCACACTCTCCATATCCAGAGATCTAGGGTTGCTCTCAGGGGCAAGCAACAATTTAATTTGTTGTGTCTCTTCTTCCTGAGATGTTTTACTTACATATTAGCAAATATACACATATTTAATCCAAATGGCAGCATACTATCTCCACTGTTCTGTGCCTTACCTTTCTTTGAAGTTACTAATGTGTTTTGAAATTTCTCTGTATTAGTTCATCGCAAGCTTTCCCATCCAGTTTTTGTTTGTTTGTTTGTTTTGTATAGCTACATAGTTTTCTGTTCCATGCTACATCCTTTTGAAGCCATTTCCATTCCATGAACAGAATGCCTTCAACCTTCCACTACCATAAACAATGACTCAGTGAATAACCTTGTCCTCATATCATTTTGCAAATACAGATGCATGACAGTAAATTTCTAATAGTAAATTGCATTTGCACTCTGACAGGCATTGCCAAATTGTGTTTCATTTAGGTCGCACCAATCTCTACTCATTGGCGAGCAGTAAACCTCATAGAGAAACTTTAGGAGTAAAGCAGGGAGTGTAGTAAAGAACTGAGAAGTGGGGACTGTGCCAGTGAGAACCCTGACTCCCCACTGCAAGGAGGCAGCCAATACCCAGTCCTCACTGCTGAAGCCAGGAAGAGGAACTAATGCCATTCAAACTTCTCAGCGAAACTAGAAATTTGACATTATACATGAAACCCCACAGTTTCAAAAGTTGATAAATAATTTAAAACTTTGACACTGTTAAGGTGAAATTTAGTCTATTACCACTTATTAATAAGCTTGAATGTAAAATATGTGTTGATTATCAACACAAACTGTGGGCAGTAGACACAGAGTTTTCTGCAATGGTAAGACTTTGATACTATTTTTAAGGCTATATAAAAAAAGTCCTAAATAATGCATCAGCCCACAGACTGTGAGCATGGGAGCAATTAATCATGGGAAAAAAGTCCAAAGGAATTTAACCAAAAAGAAAAATATAATCTATAACCTTGGAACAAGACTTTTTAAAGTTTTTAGTAACTGCTGTTGAGTAATGATGAGATGGCTTTGTTCTGCTTTGTTTTCTGCCCATTCAAGGGACAGTTCATGGATCCAGATGGGAATGCTCTTGTCCTATCAGCTCAACACAGTGGACACTCCACTCCAGGGATGCAGCTGGTTAAGGGTGGTGGCAGGGAACATGAGTGAGCAGGTAACTCTTCCTGGTGAGCAGATGCAGCAGGTTTGGAGGCTGAGGAACATTTCACAGGCCATAGCATTTATCTGGGCCTCTTAATTCCCACATCAGGGCCATCTGATCACCACTGTTCCTGGAGCGCCCAAACGGCAAAATGCCAGCTCAGAATTACCAGAATTCCTCAGTTTCACATTAATGTCTTCTAGTCTATGCAAACAGGTATGGGGCTCACACATCCAAAGAACCTGATGTTACTAATGCCAAGATAATGTGGAGACAGAGGTCAGAATTAAAATCCACAAACTGTCTCTCTGATCTGCTACCACGACTATGAAAAAAGAGAACTGATTCCTAGCCACTGGGCTTCAATGGATCCCTACAAGGATTGTGTTGGACACATGATTCCCAGAGCAGCAGTGCTAGGAGCAGCCTGATGGAAGGTGTGTGGTCACAGGGACTCCACCCCTCACGAATAGATTGATGTTTATTAGAAAAGGGCCTGAGGCTGTCATTGAGCTCCTGCTCTCTGTCCTCTTTGCTCTACCTCCAAGGATGTTAAAACAAAGAGATTTGTGCCATATAAAGCCACTGATCCTGAACTTCCTAGTTTTTGGGAGCATGAAGCAATTATAAATCACTCAGTTTGTGTCATTTTGTTACAGCAGCACAAACCAAACTCTGACAATAGCACTTAGCACCTGCCAGGGTGTGCTGTCTCACCACAAGCTCAAAACAACCTTTGAAGTACAGGAAGAAAGGAAAACTTCCAAAGGGTAAAAGATACAACCAAACTCGTATCTGAACAGCAGATCTGAACTAAAAATAGCATTTAATCAATGACACTCATCATCTTCTCCTGTGCACAGCCCTCATCCAAGGCACCACAGTGCCCTGAACACGTCTGCAGATGTTCCTGGCTGAGTTCCCTACTTTCTCACTCAAATATGCACAGGCGCTGGCATCTTGCATCGGAATCTAACCTGATCATAGTATTTCATTCCCTTGCTTAAATTCTCTATTTTCTTCCTCTTATTCTTAAAACATAATTCAAAAAAAAAAACCCATAATTTAACAATGGCCCCTGCCGGACTTCTCACGCTCATGTCCCCTGCTCCTCCTCCTGCTTAGACGTTGCATCTCCTGCCTCCCCTCAGCTTCTGACCACAGACCAAAGTCAAACTACCAGCATCACCCTCAAATTAGAAAATGATTTAGCACTTTATACATATTCACTCACACGTGACACACATATTAATTCCAACTGTGATCGCTAATACTGTCCAGATAAAAGAGAAACAGCGCTAAAAGGCTGCACAGGATGTGATCTCGACAGAGATCCAGGATAACAACTGTTGCACTTAATGAGACATGAAAAGTAAAGGTCAGAAACAAGAACCTGAGGAGGACGGTCCCTTCTGCCACCACCCAGGTGGCTCTGAAGCACTGTCCTCACTCATCTCTGGGCTTCCTTGGCAGAGTCCTGAGTCAGTTAACTGGAAGCATTATGATCTAGTGATCCCGACCCAGAAACCAAGTCATCTGAGCTTAACTACTAGAATTGTGTTCAGTAATCCACTCCAACGCTCTTTCTGTTTCCTCTGCATTCGAAGGAAGTAAGGCTTTCCTCACAGATCAAGTGAGCTATGAGGAAGCACCATGTAAACTCCTAGCAAGGCTGCAAAGAAAGCACTATTATACCTTATATTTTGAGGTACAGAGAAATAAGGGGCAAGTCCTGTTCCAGTCCTTAAAGAGTTTACAATCTTCCTAGAGGGTGACAGCTGGTCTAAGAAAATCAGAGGAAAACACCAAGGAAAAACAGTGCATGGAAACCTTAGCAGCAAAGGACAGCACTTTCCCCTTTCTCCGAGTTGTAATGCTGATTCATCCTTCAAACTCCTGCCAAATTCATCTTTCTCTCAGGTAAAGGTCCAATCATAGAGTCATAAAATTTTATAACCAAAATGGGCCCTAGAGGTCACCTAATCCATTCTCCTCATTCCACAAGTGAAACAACTGAAGTGAAGGAGATGATGTGGTTGGCCTAAGATTATACAGCTGGTTAGTTCACTCAACACTCCATAAATACTGATTGATCGCCTACTAGGTGCCAGGCCCATGCTGGGAGCCATTGACAGCAGAAATGACACCCAACCCTGGGGGCCTGGCCTTGTACAGCCATGCTTGCTATTTTACAAGTGTGGTTCTTGACTTGCAGGCAGGGTGAGCTGAGGTGCAGTCTACAAGACAAAGGGTTTCCCCAGATGTAGCCCCATACTCAGTTGACAATTACAGGTAAGGAGATGCTGTAACTGGGAATGTCGTAAATGAATAAGGGGTGATGGCAGAAATAAGAGGGACACTGCTGTAGCTATCAGCATTGTCCCCCAAGTCTACTTGCGGTCAGAGTTCTCCAAGATGCATGTATTTATATTTACCATGTATCATGTGTTCCAGGAACGTGTTAACAAATGAGTCACATACCTCCCCCTGCCCCATAACCTTGCCTTTACACTTAACACATCCCAGACAGTCTTTCATACCAGTTAGTCTCCTAATGGTATGAATTCCTTCCGACACTGTTATCTCCATTCACCCAAAATATGGCCTTGACCTAGAAGGTGTACATTGGTAGCTGTAATGGTTTCAATGAGATGCTCCCCATAAACTCAGGTGTATTGAATGCTTGGTTCCCAGCCAGTGGCAATTTGGGAGGTGGAGGCTTGAAGGAGGAGTGTGTTGTTGTGGGTGTGCTTGGGGTGTGATAGCCAGCTTCTCCTGGCCAGAACTCAGGTCACTCTTACTGTGATTTTCCACCTGTTGTAACAGAAGTGATGTCCAGCCTCTGCTCATGCCATGCTTTCTTTGCCATCATGAAGCCTCCCATTGAGACTGTGAGCCAAAATGAAACCTTTGCTTCCATTAGCTGCTTTTGGCCAAGTGTTTTGTCCCAGCAATATGAAGGCAACTACAAGAGTAGTGCCCCAAAATTTTAGAGTAAATCAATTCAGTAAAATGTCATATAGCCCAAGGTAAATATCAAATACATCAGACAGTCACACTGGTTCTTTTATTATAAAATAAAGCAAACTCATATACCCACACCACATATATACATCACACATAAATATACACCGCACTACAAAACATCACATATAACACACAAACACACCTATACACCAGACATACACACATACACACCATAGACTACATGCACCATGCACACACCATATAAACCACAAAAATATCATCATTCATATATCACTCACAAACACACTATATGCATATGCACACACCATAAAACAAATCAGCGATGGCTCGGTGGTTATAGGTGCTTGTTTGCAAAGCCTGGTGGTCCAGATTCAATTCCCCAGTACCCACAATAAAGCTAGATGCACAAAGTGGTGCAAATGTCTGGAGTTCATTTGCAGTGTCAAGAGGCCCTGGCACACCCATTCCCTCTCCCATTCTTTCTCTCTGCTTGCAAATAAATAAAAACATTTTTAAAAATCAGGAATACATCACTCACACACCACACACATATCATACAAATACCACGCACCAAAGAAACTACACATACACACACAACAGGTTGTTTTTCCCTCAAGCATTGTTTTCACATAGTCTTAAAAAATATAGCAATAGTAGTTACCTTCTTAATGCTAGGACAAAACACTTGATCAAAATTAGTTAGAGGGAACACAGAGATATTAGCACATCCTTGAGATGCCAATTACTCCATAGGAGTAGTGAAGTTAGCTTTGTTTTGCTTACAGGTAAAGCTGACAGGGAAACTTATAGAGTTCAATTCTTACTTTTCCACAAAGAAATATGCAGGGCAAGTTTTTTTTCCCCTTGGCATTAATTTCAAGGACAAAGTTTTTATAGAATTTCTTTTATAGGGGATTCTGAGCAATGTCTTTAATTCTATGTTGTAAAAGATAATCTTTTTTTCAGATGAATTTCTTCAACTACATAGGGCAACCAAGATGCAAAATTTTTCTCCCACATGCTACAGGTGCAATATTAAATCTTAACTGAGTGATGGCACTTCCATGAGAAGCTGAAATGATACAGGCAAATACGTTGTTTCTTGATGATTTGCCTCTACAGAGGCTGCATCTAGAATTCAGAGAAGGGCATGACCTATACAGACCTTTTTCCTTGCTTACCAAGACTGCCAGGAGCATGAAGACTGCATTCTCTGACGAGTATTTAAAATGGTCTTGATTGTCTATATATTGAAAAAGCACAGATCTTTTATATAATGGAAGCATCTGTGGGTAACAAGTATTATTCTGTCAACATGTAAGACACTGACTTAGCATATACTTTCCCTTTTGATCAGTTTTGGAAACTCAATCTATAAGTGAATGCATTTACAGTCTAATGTGGATGATCCTTGAGCAAAGGCATTATAAATGCCCTTCCTTGGAGAGCCAGCTAGCACCTATGGACCATGTGTGGCAGTGTCTGTACTTCCAAAGGGAGGTCCCTGTGTCTAGATGAGAACACATCCTCAGCTGAATCCCAAGTCTCCTTGCTCCAGAACATAGAATTTTCTGCTTAGAAGTTCCAAAGTATAGAAGCAGGCATGGAGGTACATGGTAGCAATCCCAACACTGGGGAAGCTGAGGCAGGATTATAACATCTGGGTAGGAATGAAGATACACTAAGGAGAGACATTTGTACCCCCTTTCATTTCAGATTATAAGAGCAATGGCCCCCAGGAAAATAGAATTTCCCCAGAAATCTCATGCTTGGGAAAAGGAAAAGGCTAAAGCCTGATGCCAGCCAGGGGAGAAACTTACCTCCCAGGAAGAGATTTTACAGTTCTGACAATTTATCAGCTACCTGTTATAGTTAACTTCTGGTTGTTGGGATAAAACACCTGACCCAAAGCAGCTGATGGGAGGAAAGATTTGGTTTACAGTTTCATGAGGAAGCTTCATGATGGCAGAAAAGACATCACCTCTGCCACAGAAGGTGGAAGGTAATGGCAAGAAAGTGGCATTGGGAGGCTTGCTGGCCATTTTACTCTAAAGCCTGCCCCCAGTAACACACCTGCTCCAGCAAGGCTCCGGATCCCAAACTGCCACCCGATGGAAAACAAGTATTCAAAACAAATGAGTTTATAAGGTGCATCTGATTCAAACTGTCACACCACTCTGCAAGAGAGACTGGAGTCAAGATGATCATGGATCAATGGATAACAGGACCACACCTTGGCAAGACTGCTCAGTTATGTATCTCCTACCTTCTATTTAAACCTAAACCATATGCCAGAACTTTGCAAGATAGACACTAGCTCTATTCTCTCCTCTTCCCGATGTGCGGCTTTGACTTGCCTGCAAGTTGGCCTGCTGATTGTCAGAGCCCAGGTTCAAATCCCAATGACTCTAGTAATAGGAAAAGAGTTAACAGCAAGCCTAGACTACAAGGCGAGACTCCACTGTGCACATGCAAACACAAAGAATCTATGCCACCGAGCAAATGAATTAACTATATGAGAATTTCAGAATAGCCACAATAATGTAAACTGACAATAATAAATTCTTTCAAATTTAACCAATCAGGGGAACAGAAAACATACATCAAGTGTCCTACTCCCCTAATTTTATTACTAAGCTCTATGCCTAATCTAATCAAGAAAATGCTGCATAAAAATAAGCGAACATTAAAAAATTATCACTTCTAAGTAGGCTTAAAAACCTACCCAATAAAGGAAAAACTCATGAACAACAAATTAATGAGAAGTATCCATATTTATCTTAGAAGACTATCAGACGAATTCTCCTTAGCCTTTCCATGGGAGGTATTACAAAACAATTAAAATAGCAAATATTTTCCCTTTTGATCCAATACAGAGAAAAAGCCCCTATACAAATTTACAGTATAGTGTATAGTATGGAAGACAGTTGGGTAAAACCACTACAAATCCTTAAGTTTGACTTTTCTAAAATTATATCAACAAATGGCTATTTTTCTAATTGCATAGGAAAAAGGTTCTTGAAGACATGTAGGAGGTTGCTGTAATGTATCAAAGGGAATCATACACACAGAGAACATGTAGGGTCACATATGTCAGAAAGCTTTGACTTTCATTCGAAATAATGTCAAAACAAAACCAAAATTTTCCAAATACTCTCTCAAAGCAAATAAACAGTATGCCCTGGGTGGTTGGAGACAGGGAGGAGGAATTGGGGGGTACCATCATAAGATTCCCTCATACAATGGTATCTAATTAAGGATAATAAAGTAATCAAAAAAAGTAAAAAAAAAAAATCAACCTAACAAAGAAAACAACATACAACTCCCTTTGCTAGTCTTGTTTGGAGTTCTGTTATTCTCCAATGCCTGTCAGTCAAAAAGCAGGGTTCCTCAGCCTTGCCCTGGAGAAGAGGGGGGCCTCTCTAGGGGAGCTTAGAAAACTTCCTGTACGTAACATATCTCAGAAGAGTGAGAGTGTGATCTGCATGAAAGGGTTTCAAGTGAGGACAAACACCTGGCACTTTCCAGGTAGATTTCCATAAGATGTATTTTCATCCTAAATGTGAAGGTTTCCATGCCTGAGAGAAGGGAGACCTGAAGCTCAGTCTGTGTGTTTCCCATGGAAACCTACAAGGCTAATTTCGAGTCAGCTGACATACTTTTCTGACTACTGCAACACAGATGCTTTTTCCTCTTTATCTGTTTTAAGTTGTTTTAATGTGTCCCCCCCAAAACTCATGTTTTAGTCCTAAGTGTCAGTACCTCAGAACGTGCCTGAATTTGGGGACAGGGTTTTTAAAGAGATAATTAAGATTTAAAATATTTTATTTATTCGTTTTCAAGTGGAGATACAGAGAGAGAGAGAGAAAGAGAGAGAGAGAGAGACAGAGAGAGAGAGAGAGACAGAGAGAGAGAGAGAGAGAGAGCGCGCACGAGTGAGCCAGGGCTGCCACCTTGTGCATCTGGTTAATGTGGCTACTGGGGAATTGAATCTGGGGCCTTAGGCACTGGAGGTGAGATCACTAGGGTAAATTCTCAGATAGGAAGAAGAGATTAAGATCACAGATATGTATGTGTACAAGAAAAGACCACATGAGAACACAATCAAAAGCTGGCTTTTGGCCACCCACAGATAAAGACATCAGGAGAAAGAAACCAGTCAACATCTGTGCAACTGTCTATTAGAAGTATGTAACTTTCTTTTTGATTTTACAGGGCTCATAGCTAAGACTGCCTTGAGTATCAGCAGGTACTTTGAACTTAGACTCCCCACATTCCAAGTACTAAAGATTAAACCTAGTCTTGTAAATGCTAGGCAAGTGCCCTTAAACAGCACTATATCCTCAATTCTTTTTTAAATATTTATTTATTTAGAGACAGGGTCTCATTAAGTTTACCAGGATGGCCTTGAGCTCATTTTGTAGTCCAGGAAAGGATAACTTGAACTCACCATACTGCAGCCTCAGTCTCCCAAGTATCTAGGATTATAGGCCTATCACACCTGGTCCAGCAGGACTTAAGACTTTTCAACAGTGTTGGAACTCTTAAGATTACTAGGACTCTTGAAGTTTGAATACATATATTTCACACGATGAGATGACCATGAGCCTTTGGGGGACAGATGGAATGTTATGATTTGAAACTAAAATGTACCCCACATGCTCATGTTTGAACCCTCATTTCCTGGCTAGTGATACTCTTTGGAGGCTTTGTAAAATTTGGGGGGTGGAGCTCAACCAAAAGTAGTAGTCACAAGAGGCAGACCTCTGAAGGTTACACCTGCCCCTGGTTCCTGCCTTGCTCTCTACTTCTTGTTTGTGGAGATGCGAAACTCTTCCACCATGGCTCCCAACTCCATGAACTGAGCTGCCCTGCCAGGAAGGGCGAAGACTCTCTGAAACCACGAGTCAAAATAGTATCTTTTCTCACTTGTTTCTGTCAGGTGCTTTGGTTACTGTGACACATGTGCCTAATATATTTTAGAGTCATAATTCATATAATGAATTTGAAAACCACATTTGAGAATCTTGTCTAGCATCTCCCATTTGTGTGACTGCTTAACAAGTGAAGAACTCAAGGAGCCTATGAATAATGCATTCTTATTTTAAAAACACTAATAAGAGGCATGTGTGTGTTGGGGGGGGTAAAATTCTTACTACACAAGCCTGAGGACCTGAGTTAGGATCTCTAGTACCCACTGTATTGTAATCCCAATGCAAGAGAGGCAGAGACAGGAAGATTCACAGGGCCTGGCTACCTTATCTAGCACAATTGCTGAGCTCCAGATACAGAAAAAAGACCCTGTTTCAAAAAGTAAGGTGAAAAGCAATCAAGTAAAACACCCAACATCAAACTCAGGCCTTCACATGCACACTTGAGCACATACATACCATACAAACACATTCATACATACATACATACATACATACATACATACATACATAAGCATACACACTCTATACACACACATAAGAATCGCTAAAACAAAAGATAGACCCATACTCCTATTTATATTCAAGCTGCTGATTTATAACCTGTTTTTATTTTCACTAATTTAGTTTTCTTGACTCAAGGGAAAATGTAGTAGAAGAGGTTGCACTGGATGAAGAGCAGTTCTCACACAACAGAACTCTACACTGTGCATCTCACAGCCAATGCATCATTGGCTTCATTATAGCAAATTCACAGCTGTGCTTTCAAGGAAGAAGGTACTAAAGAATAATGTCCTGGGATTGCGGAGGGAGGAGGGCTCCGCAGGAAAGCCAAGGGTCCCTTCACACGTGGTTATTGCAACTTTAAAGCTTCCCTCTATCCGTGTGAGGTGAAATGAAATAGTCATTGATTTCACTGTCAGCTTCAATTTAATTCAAAGAAGTATTTGATTAAAAAAGGTAAATTACTGAATGTCTACTAGAAAGATAAAGGGCTAGTAAATAAGTCAGGGATCAGTTATGGGCCTTCTAAATAAACACACAGAATCAAGAAGATTCAGAGGAGCTGTTAGGTTATGTGCTGTCTTACCCTTCAGATGCCTCATGCAGGACGGACAAAAGGGTAGGATTCCTAAGTAATTCCCCCATAAATGTTCACAAAATGTAACTGATTCAAGGGGTATACATTACTTCTTAACTGCTGCATGGCATGATATTCAATGTAAGCCCACTTAACAACATTCCTTGATATAAAATGAAATACATGCCCAAATAAAAACCAAGAGGGGTGGAAGAAGAGAAGGAGAGAAAGAGTTTTCCTGGGCTGAAGACACTGATGTTGCTACACAGGTCTGACCTGTGATCCACAGAGTAGGCATCACACTGATCATGTATCCAGGAGAGGTAAACTGCCTGTGTTATGGAAGAGTTCTGACAAGCAGCATTTGGGAGAGTGAGCTCAATCTAGACAAGACTCAGGACATACCAGCTGTGGACTGAGGTGTGACATGATCGTAAACTCTGCTGCTAATCCACCTGTACACAGAGATTCAGGATGGTTTATCATGTGATTGGCATAGAGAAGACACAAAAAAGTGATTCTACAACAGTCTTTTTTTTCTGCCTCTCTCTAGCCTCCCCTCAAAATCCTTGGACTCTATGGGAAGTCAAAGGTGGGCAATAAGTAATTTGTTGCAAAATCCAGATGCCCAGACCTTATGGAATTTGGTCAGCTTTCCAAGTCTGTTTATTCATGTGTAAAATGATCAGCCATAGCAACTCCTCCCAACATAAGAGCAGGATATGATGAGAGAAGAAAAGCATGCTTGGTGCCTGTCAAAGGCTGTATCAGTTAAATACATCAATTACAACACATATGCTTTTTAGGCACAGAGTCCTACATGCTGGATCCTCGTCCTGACCCCACAATCTTGTCTTCCTCATCTGTAATGGTTAATCTTCATTGTCCGCTTCAATGGATTTAGAAACAACGAAAGGTCACACCCCAAAGAGATGCTGTTTTCAGAGAGGTTTACCTGAAGAGGGAAGATCCACCCTCCCTGAGGGAGGCACCATCCCATGAGATTCCCAGACAGAACAGAAAGGGAAAAGAAGAAATCAACGGGTTGGAGGGATGGCTTGGATATTAAATTAAAATTCCTGCACAAGCATGAAGGCCTGAAACTGGCCGAGGTTGAATCTCTGAAACACAAGTAAACAGCTGGTCATGGCCACACATACTTATATCCCCAGTCCCACAAAGGGACAAAGAGACCAGGAAATCACCGAGTCTCACAAAAAAAAAAAAAAAAAAAAAAAAAAGCAAGCTACAGTATCTGTAAGAAACTCCTACTTAAAATAGGCAGGGCTCGGGAGATGGCTCAGTGGTTAAAGGTGCTTGCTTGCAAAGCCTACCAGCCAGGGTTCAATGCCCAGTACCCACACAAAGCCAAGCAAGCATCTGTAGATTATTTGCAATGGCAAAAAGCCCTGGTATGCCCATATATTCCCCCCCCACACTTTCCTTCTCTGCCCACAAATAAATAATTTTTTTTGAAAGGAACCAGTGGAAGAACAATTTCCAGCCAGCACAGAAGAGTGCCCCTGCCATAGGCAAGTGCCTGGGTCAGCACAGGGGTGTCTACACACGCACACAACCCCCCCCCACATACACACACTATAAGCAAATGGGGGAAGAAAGCAAACTGAACCAGCGTCCATCTCTCTCTGCTTCCTAACTGGACACAATGTGACCAAAACACATCATGCTACTTCCACTCTCCTCTCCCACCATGATGGACTGTAGCCCTCAAATACGAGCCAAAGTAAATCCTTCCTCCCTTAAATTACCTTTGCAGGTTATTTTCCCATAACAATGAGAAAAAGGAATACATTGTCCTTCATCTGGTCTAAGCAAGCAGGTGTCCAATCCCCCACAGAGCCCTACAGTAGTAACCACAGATCCAACACAGCACTACAGGGAGCACCAGGTCTCTGTAACTGTTCAAGGATCCCGCAAATCTCTTGACTAATCAGGACCTGAACATATATGGATAGAAACGATATTTTCCAGCTCAGAGCTCGAAGGAAACAAGCTTTCAGAATGGCCTGATAACTTGGATAGTGATCTGAGAGTGAAATAAGCACATGACAGTGAAAAGTTCTCTTGCTAATCTCTCCCCCACTTCTTTCCATTATAATTATTGAAATACTTAGTTTTGTTTGATCATATCAAAGATCCCAGTTCCCACTGTCATTATTGGAAAGGCATAGCGGAACACTGAAACCTGCCTAAAGTATAGGCTCCTGTCTGTCAATTTAAGGGAATTCCCTGAGCAATGGCCCATGGTTTGGCCAGTCCTTCTGGCCACTATGCACCAGAAGAAGTACACACATGCCATGGACATTATGTGCTCTGCTCCCCACCACCCTGTGCCTCCCTGGACTCAGGAGTGTCTGAAGGAACAGTGCTCCAAACTCCGGCTGCTCTTTAATCGTGCCTCTCATCATCGCTGTCATTATAGGTCTGTCACTCAGAATCACTCTCAGCTACCAGTAACAGTATGGAGGGGATGAAGATGACATTTCCATGTTCTGAATTCTGAACATTAGAAGTCAGTTTGGCTCACCAAATGAGCAGCGGGTGCCACACTAATAATATAACTTTGTAGCACACTAATAGGATGCCCTACTGAGCCAACAGGGAGGGGAAAATACAATCCTCATTTGTATCTGTGCTTCAGCAAACTGACCTCCTTCATCCTGTTGATGTGGCCATTAATAAAACATTTGAAAATGACCTGAAAAGGCTTTTTATGAACTAGAGTGTGGATCTGGCTGCCAAACAGCTGTGTGCTTAAAAGAATTAGAGGCAGTATCAAAGTTTGCTGTCAGTTCAAGTTTGGCCTTGAAACCTCCTATGTCCAAAATGGTTGTTCATGTTTTTGGCTGGTTAAAAAGAAAAAAAAAATGATTTCTGCCTTGGAGGCATCTCAAAATGTACAGATAAGGATGCTTATGGTGGTGGTCTTGCTTTGCTTGAGACATAAAGGATGACTTACGGACTGGAGGCCTGGATAAGTAGTGGACACTTGCCTGCATGCCTGGGAGGCCCCAAGTACATCCAAAATATCACAAAAAAAAACACAATTTAGCTTCACTTAAGTATCTAACATATGGCCATCTCCTTTCTTAAAAGTCCCTTTCTATTTTAGATTATATTAACTCAATGATAACACTATTATCTCAACCTTAAAATATGCCAACAGGTGTTTTTTTTTTCTAATACAACACTCCAAATGAAAATTAAATTCAAATATAATTCTCCAAACTTCCAACAAAGTACATCATAGGCTGTTCAGTTAAGTAGGCACAGTGAAATCAGCCTAGGAAGTTAAACAAGAAGCCATACTGAGGAGCTAAAATTAGATGAGCAGAGAAAATCATGCATTCAGCCAAAAATGTACAGGACACAGACATAGAAAAGGCAATGTCTCACACTTTGAAGAGAGCACGTACAAGAATGATGAAACGTAGACATTGTGTCCTGTAAGCTTATGACCAATCACAGACAGCAGAGCTGGAAAGCAACTTTATAGGTAGAAGAGGAAAATTCAGCATGGCTTCCTCAGATGCACTCGTCAACTTTAACCACTTTAGTCACACGAGAGCAAGAAACATGGAACCTTGCATCACTGGAGGCAGAAATGGCCTTATTACTGATGACTTCCAGGTATCAGACAAGCTGTGTGTGTGTATATGTGTGTGTGTGTGTTCACACTCATGCACACACATGTGCATGTATGGAATCCAGACGTTTACACTAAATGTCTTCCTCAAATGTTCTCCACCATATTTTTGAGATAGGCTCTCACTGAACCTAGAACCTGTTAGTTAGACTAGACTGGCCCCTGGGGTCGTCCTGTCTCTGCCTACCAGGTGCAGGAATTAAAAGCATGTGTGGCCACTCCTAGATTTTTAGGACTTTTCATGTGAGTTAATGGAAATCCAAACCCAAGTACTCATGCTTGCATGGCAAACACTTTACTGAGTCATCTCCCCAACCCTCAACAAGCCTAATTTGTGTAAGTATCTTCTTCATTGTGGCTCAAGAAATGAGCAACCAGTAGAGAACTGCCAGCCCCTCTAGCTAGCTCTCTTCAGAAATGGGCGAATTTGCTTGGGAACAAGAATGCTTAGTCATATAATGAGACAAGCTCAGTATCAGTGGCTGTAAAGGTGGAGGTGGTACTATCTCCAGACTCATCTGGGGACTTTGGCTGACTGAGAACCCAGAGGAACAGCACCCACCGTGTACCCACACAGAAGGGGTGATGCTCACACAGCAAGTTCTCTCTTCCACAAGCCAGTAAAGAAACCTCACAACTGCAGTCCCATGACCCTTTGGCAGAGCAAGAAAGAGACGATGCTCTAGACACTCGGGAAGAGGCCAGCTGAAGAGGCTGCACCAGGGCACCTCACAGTAACAGGGATAATCTGAAAGAAAACTAGGAAGTAAGTAAGGATCCCTGGGCTTTGACAGCTAAGAACTAACTTCAACATTTCTTTCTCTGCTATTATAATACACATTTTCATTTCACAGGGAAACCTAGGATGTGAGTAATAGTAGAGATGCCAATTTGTCCAGAAGGATGTACAATTTTCATGCATAGTTTTAAAAGCAAATAAAACTTCAAGAAAAAATATTTTAATATACATAGGAGTGAGGCTAGAAACCCATTAACAATCCAAAGTTCTTTTCCCGGCCTCACAACTTAGTCCACCCGTGTGTTCCAGAATCTGGATCAGCAGAAATGCAAACTACGACACTCAATCAGTCCTAGCTCATCTATCAAACTAAGTTAGCAAAGATTACAAAATCATGAGAAGAAACCCAAATGCCGGCAAGGACACAGTCCATTAGAGATCCCTTCACTGCTATCTGGGGCACATATTGGCTGCACTTTTGAGAGAAGTGGTTGCAATATGCTTTCAAAATTTGTAAAAAGCTATATTCTTTGACCTACAATTCCATGTCAATGAATCTGTCATGCGAAATAAATGAGAAATTTGACAGTTTTCGGCATAACGCCGGATTCAAAGCATTGTTTGTCGTAGTAAAAAATCTGGTACCAAATTAAATCTCCAATGATGAGAAGATAAATAAGTTGCAGTGAAAAAACAGGATGTAATATTCGGCAGCTATTAAAATTTTGTTTGTAGAAATGACTTCTAATGGCAAGAAAAATGATAACACTGTAATCATAAGAGTAAGAAGCAGGGCACAAAAATGCATATGAAGTATAATTGGAACAATGAAAAGCATACTCAGAGTAAAAGAAAGAAGGGAATGCACTGAAAATGTTAATTGTACTTATTCCTGAGTAATGGCACAATGGGTAACCATTTTCTTCTTTATAACTTTCTGTACTTCTCAAATCTCCTGTAATGAACATGTATTACTTTTATAATGGAGGGATCATTAAAAAGATGCATTAAAGTGCATTTACAAAGACTCATCCTCATTTGAGTAATAAAGACTTAAAAGAAAAGACAGAGAATTGAACTAACATGAATGTAGATCAGTTGGTAGGGTTCTTGTGTAGCATGCACAAAGCTCCAGATTCAATCCCCAATTCCTCATAAAACTGGGTCTGTAATCCCAGGACTTGGGATATGGAGGCAGGAGAATCAGGAATTCTAAACCACCTGTGGCTAGTGAGATTGAAGCCAGTATGGGCACTATGAGACCTTGTTGCTAAACAATCAAACAAAGTAGCTCTTTATACCATTAACTGAGCAGATTCTGTTTCTAGTTCTGAAAACCCAGGATTATCAAGGATTTAACCCATGGTATTAAAGCTGCTCTCCGTACATGTCTACCCTCTCTGCAAACTGTTAGGGTTCGTTTTCTCTTGGTACCTAACATAGCACTGCTTTACTATTGAGCAAGCATGAAAAAAATATTCACAGAATTGAATCAGGTGATGGCAGCGCTCTTACATGGACTGTCAACCCATAAAGTTACAGAGTTCCTGTGCTTCACAGTCCTTGAAACTAATCTCGAAGTACATCCTCCCAACAAATTCTACTTACAGAGGAGCTGCTTCCAATTTCCTTTTCATTAAATATATCTAAATAGTGTGTTGGTTTGAAATAATTTGGTGTCATGCTTATTTCAAATAACATGTAGGATAATAAGAAACTGTTTCATTTATGCTTTTCAACAAGTGTATAATGAGCTCTCTGTTGCAAGAACTCTGCTAGGCACATAAGAGACAGGGTGAACAATATGGTCCTGGTCCTTGGTCACATGTCGATAATGTCTGATGGGGAAATTGCAGGGTCTGTGCTTAGTAGGCATGTCCAGGTTAGCTCATCTCCTTTAGACTTTGGTTTTAACGAGTTTAATATTAACATGCTAAAACCAGGATTATTGTGATAGACATTTGTTAAAATTAAAACAAAACCATGCAATCCTTCTAGTTCTGAAAGACAAATTATTAGAGATATATTTAGAATGCAGAGCTTAATAGATATTCCAAAGGATATATATAAGTTTATGGGACTACAAGCCATTGTTCATTTCTGCTGAAAATGATTTGCCCAGAAAAAAAAAATCATGTCTCCTATATTATATGCTTGTTAAGTATAATATACATCGAGTACATTGGAAGGGGTACTTCAGGCTCCTATGTTTTACATGCATGATCCGTCACCACTTTCCTCTTTGCAATGGGTTTTCAAATGGAGTTCATCTGTCTGGACATAAAAATCAGACTCGAGGTTTCCTACAGGACTGGAAGCAGTCTAATTGCCCGTGTGATGTCACAGGACCTGGGGTGCCTGTGAGCACTCTTCTCCTGTACTAACTGCTATTCTTTCCCTGTCAAAGGCATTTCCTTCACTCTAAACTTAGAACTCTCTTCTCAAAGCTTATCACTGAAAAAGCAGAAGAACCTGATTTATACCCCTAAGAAATAGCGATGTTATAATTCACTGAACACAAGCCCTTGACATTTGAGAAGGGTCAATTTAAGAAAATATTGTTTAAGACAAATTTTGCACTTCTTACAAAACTACTCTAGGCCATATTCTCTGCTACATTATCCAGAGGGGTTTTTTTTTAAATATAGAAAGGACCATGAGATAAATTCCTCTTGAATTTAATTTCAAGCAAAAGCTTGCTTCTGTGTAATATTTTAATCTTACAGGTTTACTTTTATCAGGAGAGGAGAGCTATATGGACAATTCTAATTTCCTCACTGTCAAAAAAGCTGAATGCTAAATTTCCTTCTTCAGTGATTATAACTGTATCACTTTGGGTTCCTGGACCAATTATTTTTCCTCTTCTCAAGTGAGTTTTAAATTTTCACTTTAGCTTCATTTTATATTTCCTGATTTATATTTTCATATTATAAGTTACCTCAACTCTTCCCTAGAAAAAGACACAGTAGAAATCAACCACTCATTTACATCATGTGGGTGCATCAGTGCTTCTGGGTGTCAGTTGAACTGCATGTTTCTACAGTATAAGAGTTCAGTCTCGGGCTGGAGAGATGGCTCAGCGGTCAAGGCACTTGCCTCCAGTGCCTAAGGCCCCGGGTTCAATTCCCCAGGACCCACATAAACCAGACTCACAAGGTGGTGGTCCTGGTGCATTCTCTCTCTCTCTCTCTCTCTCTCTCTCTCTCTCTCTCTCTCTCTCTCTCTCTCTCTCTCTCTCTCTCTCTCTCTCTCTGCTTGAAAATGAATAAAAAAAATTAAAAAAAAGAGTTCAGTCTCCTCTCCCAGGTCATTATTCACACAGTTTTCCATGCACGGTGTAAAGCTCCTCTAGTTGAAAGCATTTCTTGCTCAGTTTTAAAGCACACAACTTGAGATATAGCTTTCTCACCATGTTCATTCCCTCACTTATACTAGCATACTCTCAAAACACATTACATGGTACAAAAGGGCCTTGTCATCACTTTACAATTACTGTGTGTTTAAATTCGCCAACACCATTTGGAGAAGTCCTGGAGGATGGCCTGGGCAGGATGTCAAACAAAAGGCACTGAAGCAGAATCAAGACAGAGGAGCCAAGAGCTGGGAAGGCCCTAAAGCAAGTTCACAATGGAAACTCAAGGAAGCAACCATGCCAAATCACCAAAACCAGGTTCGAAGGCAGAATAAGACCAGGACTCCAGGAATCTAGGGTAACACCCGAGGCCTCTGGCACCACCCCAACTGTCCATCAATCTATGGCAGAGTTCAACCTTCAGAAATCACCTGCACATGAAGCCGAAACTCACAGAAGCAGCACTTTTTCTCTGGTAAACTAGGAATCAGAGCCAGGGAAGCAAGCAGGAAGCAAAACTCGAACAGGGATGGATCGTGAACAGTTACATATGATGGAAACTGCACGACAAAGCTTGTGTGGCTTCTGTGTTTAAATGCATTTATTTTGTTCTTGTGTGCATATGCAAGGGTTTGTTCCTGTGTGTGTGTATGTGCGCATGCGCACACATGTACATGAACTACAGTATGTGATGTGTGGCATATGTACATGTATGTACAGAGGCAAATGCCCCATGTATGTGTATGTAGAGGCAAGAGGAGAGCAATGAGTCTTTCTCTAATCACTCATTAGCATATTTTCCTGGAGATGGGGGTCTTTCCCTCAACCAGGAACTGCCATGGGTTAGTAAGCCCCAGTGATTCTCTGGTTGCTATCACCCCTCCACACAGATTGAGGTTACAGATGTGCTTTTATGCGGGTTCTGGGGAGTGGAACTAAGACCTGAGAGACCCTCATGTTTAAGTGGCAAGCATTCTTAATTGCTGAACCATCTCCCCAGTCCTAAATGCATGTATTTATTGAGAGGTTTTAATGTCCATTCATGTCTGACTCAGTGTTTACCTCTTCTGCTCCATTTTCCACCAATATATAATTATTTCATTAAGTGATAAGCAGAAATTTAAAATACAAAGGAATCACACCTTTTAAAACTATATTTCCTGAATATTTACGACAGTTTCCATGTTTTCTCCTTGGTCACTGGCAGCACCACCCCATCTGTCCATCAACTCATGGCAGAGTTCACCCTTCAGAAATCACCTGCACAAGCAGAGCCCAAACTCACAGAAGCAGCACTCTTCCTCTCGTAAACTAACCACAAACACAGCTCCTGTTTCCAGTTAATCAGCACCACTCAAGGCGGGGCGAGGGATGGGGTCTGGGCAGGTCTAACAATCACAACAGGACTCAATAGCCTTAACTCTAGCTCCCTTCTTTCAAATTTAGGAGCTCTGTGAGGTCTAAAGACAATTTTCTGAGTCAGTAAACATGAAAAATGCTATTTAATGCTAAATGTACATGCAGCAGTTGGCTACAGCTTTATTCTGATTTTTAAGCCCAGTCTCCTCACCCCCACCTCCGTGGTTAAGAACTATTACTTTTTGACCTGCTGTTCTCACTGTTTGAGTCCATACAATCACTTTCCAATTTGTAGACACTTGTCCTCAAAAACAAAATAGAGTTCAAAGCCCACCTGTGACTCACAAACCAACGGTTCATTTTCCTTATCATTTAATGTTTCCTTCATTGTTTATATTGCAGTCTAGCATTTGACATATGGTGAGTGCTAGAACAAAAATATTGTTGACCAATCTTAATTAATAAATCTGAGTCCTATTAGTCACTGATAACAAAAAAAGAAAAAACCCACACTCACCAATAACTAATGGAAGTAAATCTCATCTGAAGACTGATTCTTAATTGTTAATTGAAAATAAATAATGCAAACCATCGTAATGGGGGCAATTAGATGTGTATATACAGAAAATATACAAACAACCCTCACAATGTAGCTAACAATATTTCCCTGCTTAATTAAAGTATGTTGCAGCTGCTTCTAAACCATAAAACACAAGAGCAATGCAAATAGGAATGTTGCATATCCTGCTCACCTCCTGGGAGCCATGCAGCAGGGAGGCACAAAATCTTAGGGATAAAGTCAAAAACACAACATGGCGCTTCAGAACACTGGCCTCTGCTACCACTGTCCTTGTCCTTGTCCTGTCCCTTCCCTGGCTTCTCACCTGAGCTTTGTGTAAGCACATACTACTCTCTGGAGATTTTGATCTTGTAGTTTTTGATCCCAGGATTCCAGCATCATTATTATGTATACTTTAAAACAAAGGATTTTAGTTTGCATTTTTTTACTTGTGCTCAGGAGGCTTCAGATTATTCAGTGTAGAACACAGGTTGTTTTTATAAAAAAAATAATAATTCTCCATACTCACAATTATTTATTTCAGGACAACAAGAAATGTGGCCACTATAATGAGGATTTAGTTACTAGAAATCAATCTCTCAAATCAGAGACAGTACAGTACTTTACAAAAACATTCATTCCTTCTCTGAGGAGGCTGTTTGACAGTCCTTGTTCATCACTGCAATGTGTTAAAATGTTTTCATATGGCTCCTTTCTTCTGAGTTATGCAGGAACATATAAATAACAACAGTGACTTTTGAGGGGCAGGAGAAAGGTCTTTACAATACTGTGGAGTGCATCAAGGGTGCTGTCAGTTTAATGGCCGAGATAACCTCTCTTTAAGGTAACCTTAGATAAAATGGGTCTTTCAATAGTTTCAACACTAATAACGTAGTAGAGATTAGAAAACATATGTGTCCTTTTCTTATCACTCAATATGAAACTTGAAGTCCAAGGCCACTATGATAGGTCTGGAGTCCTTAAGCATGATTTACTGAATGCCATAAAGCCATTTCTGGTCTAAGAGAAGTGACTGAGCATCTGCTTGATTTGACCTTAATGTAATCCCGATAAAATACTAGCATATGCCCTAAAGCCTGTTTATAAAAGAGATACTAGCACTGAAAAGAGAAACCACTATGATTCTCTAAGACACAGGGAGGAAAGCTACAACAGCCAGGGTGACTGCCACTGCACTGCAGTGGGGAGAAGCGGTGAGACCACTGAGAGCCCTTTGTGACAGTCAGTGAAGATTCCGGTGGAAGGAGAGGCAAGCTGAGCCACCATAGAAGAGAGAAGCATCCATGTGCTGCAGAACCCAGGTGAACCCCACACTCACATCAAAAAGCCCCAAGGTAAGATTTCTAACAGGCCTGTTGTCAAGAGACAAGTTATTTCAAATTCACCTTTCAAGAAAACAGGAGAAAAAATATAGGACATGTATTCCTTTCTGACAAACATGACAATAAGTACATGGATGAGGAATCACCCTGATAACAGAGAAAGAAAGGCATTCAACAGAGAGGAAACTTTGCAGTTTCCACAGACTGGAAAAGCAGACATAATTCACAAACACATATCTGAAAACTTAAAATCCAAAATGCTCCGAAGTCTGGAACTTGTGGAATGCTTATATGACACTGAAAGTGGAACATTCCAATCTGACCTCACAGGATGGGTTGCAGAAAAGCATATGAACAACAAAAATGTCCTGTAAAGTTACCTGCAGGCCATGTGTAGCAGTAGATAGGAATTTTGTCTTTGGGTCTGTGGCCATCCCTGATATCTCATTTTATGTATATGTGAATATCTCTAAATATAAAATATCTGAAACCTAAAACACTTCTAGTCATTTCATATAAGAGATACCCAACTGGTTCTCATTTGTATCGTAAGAAACTGTGATAGAAAAAGTATAAACAAAAACACATTATTTCAAAATCAGTCTAGTAAAAAAAAAAAAAAAAAGAAATCTAGACCTAAAACTACCTCAGGACATTTTCAAATCTCTTTTGTGCCATGTTTCCTTCCTTTTAATCTGCAAAGACTGCATGGCTGGGTCTGACTGGTGTTCCCTAGAGAAGGAACATGTAGCTGTCCTCATGATCTTCCCACACCACAACCTTCCTCAGATGGATCCTCCAGGTCACACTGAAACTGAAACACCAAGTGTATCTACTTAAGAAATTCATGATATGATGCCTTATATAGTTATTCAGTATTATCTGTTTATGTCTCTATATTCTTAAAGTATATAATATGTTCCTTAAAGGGCAAGGTTTATGTTTCATAGTATTCCCTAAGGCAACCTGCCCAAAACAAATGCACATGGCCCAGGTATGACATCACTGAATGACTCTCTTCCTGCTTCCCTAGAAGCAGCTTCTAAAATGCTAAGAACAAACAGGCATCAGGTATTCCAGATTCTAAAGAGTGCTACAATTATAAAGGGTAAGCCACTCCTTCCAGGCTTATGAATAGCTGAAGGGATGGTTCAGTGGATAAAGGGCTTATAGCTTTGAGTCCCTAAATTCCATTCATCCTAAGCCCCACATAGCAAGCCAGAAGCTGTAGGACACTTCTAGAATAATCCCAGCATGCTGACAGCAAGATGGGACGTGGTGGCAGGAGAACAGCAGCAGCAAGATGGAGAGACCCTGCCACAAACAAATGGGAAGGTGAGGAGCGACCTCAAAACTTGTCCTCTGACATCCATGTGCCTGAGCTTTCACACACACATATACAATGTCTTTAAAAATTGGTCAGAAGTGCTATGCCAGACTCAATTACAATGTCTCGTTAAAGAAACATGGAGGAGGAAGGCAGAGTGGCAGAATCATCATGAAGGACCATTCAGGGAGTGTTCAGCTCCCACAACCAGCCCATCTTCAGGTGTCCCCAGGGAGTCACTCTACAGCTCAGAGGTGCCTGCAAAGAGGGAGAGCCAGCATCTCCCTCCCCGTGGATTCCTGTTTATGCAGACTTACCCATCAGCCAACCCCAATTCCCTGAGCAAGAAAAAATAAAACCCACATGACAGGCAGAATGCAGAGGAAAAGCAACTTGAGAGCCTGCACCTGCATGCACTCTGTGGCTCAGGGTGGCTAAACAGTGATCTGGAAGGGAGGATCAAGAGAAGAAGCAGTGCTGGCCTGGGCCTCTACAGAGCATTCCACCAAGCTGCCTTACCAAAGAGCCAGTTTGCCATACCTGTGTCCGAGGACAGTGGCAACTAGTTAGTTGGAGACAAGTAATGACCCAGCCCAGAAAAAAAGGGGAAGAACAGGGAAGGAGATATCACCCTCTTCATCTAGAGGGAACAGATGGGTAAGGGATGAGGATAAGGGCTAAATTGAATGCAAAATGGAAGTTTACACTAGGCTTGACTCTCAGATCCCTGAAAATTATGACCTAATGCCCAAGATTTCCTTAAAAGGTTAAGAAGGGAGACCCAACAGAACTCATTGGAACTAGTGACTAAAATGAAATAAAGTTTTAATTGTTACCTGAGAAAATAAAGACTGTGGAATAAAATGATTGAAAAAGAATAAATGGATTATTGACTATCTTTTTGTTCTATTATTCTCAGTTCCCATGCCTTTCTGACCTTCTGGGAGCAGAGACCTGAGAGAGGCTGGAGAGTCAAAGAAATGAAGACTCATCTTGGCTACATGGACATTGCTAAAAATACTCAAAGCAAACTCGACACTGCCCAGCCACAGAGCAGTTAGGCTAATGGAGTCAAAAGGCCAGTCTCGCTCAGAGCCTTGGTGTGATTTACAATGTGAAAGTTTAAAATGGTCCAGCCCACGCTGTGGTAATAAACATTCATTTTAAGCCGTTTAGGGGACTAATACTTCATCTGAACATTCTCAGAGAAAGCCTTTTCTTTCAGGGGAGGGAGCAAAATGATACAATCAAATCATAAAAGGAGAATGGATGAAAGGCTAAAACCCCCCTCAGCATTTTCACTGAGCTGACCTTGAATCTGCCACTCAGTAAGAAACTCTAGAAACAGGGCCAAACATGCAGAACTTCTCGAGTGAGACAATAAATAGCTGGCGTGACATGACAAGTCATCTCCCAGGGCCCACAGCAGCATGCTCTAACCAATCAGCAACGAGGAAGGCCCAAAGGATGATGTAGGAGACCAAACCCTCTTCCCAAGGCCATTGCCATGTCTCAGTGTTGCTGACAGCATAATTGTACAGAAGTAAACATGTGTGCCGATGCAAGTGGAGGACTACAGCTGCTCCTACCTCAAATTAGGTAAAATAAGTTAAATCCTAACCACAGGCCCCATGCTCTGCTTACCATAGCCAGATACCTTCCTAGCAAACAAACCTGCTATTTTAAAACCAAAGGCCATAAAAATCAAGGAAGTTCTCTTGACAGTCTGTAGGATGTCACAGTCATTATTTGTGATGCATATGTAAGATATTTGTGATACATGTATAAGCAATAAAAGCACTGTGGGCCAAGATTCAGTGCCTCCCAGTCAAGAAAGAGAGCCCCCTTACTCACCCAATTCTCTTTTTATTTTTTATATTTTTTGGTTCTTCGAGTCTCCCTCTAGCTCAGGCTAACCTGCAATTCACTATGTAGTCTCAGGGTGGCCTTGAACCCACAGCGATCCTCCTACAATTGCCTCCCAGAGTGCTGGGACTAAAGACATGTACCACCAAGACCAGCAATCCAATTCTTTATGTTTAATTGAGTTTACTGAGTTTCTTTTCTTATGCATCACCATACCCCTTCTAGGACCTAAAACCCTGCAATGCTGGCTGTAGCACTTCTCATCTAGGACAGATACTCTTCCAAGATATTTATGAAAAAGAAAACTTGTTGTAGCCAGGTCTCATGCTGGCACAAAGAACCCTAACAAAAGCAGCTTGTGGAGGAGAGGGTTTATTTGGCTTATGATGGCATAAGCAGAGGCTAGACAACACCTCCTGGCCAACAACAGATGGACAACAGTAACAGGAGAGTGTGTCAAACACTGGCAAGGGGAAGTTGGCTATGACATCCATACGCCCATCCCCAATAACATACCTCCAACAAGGCTCCAATTCCAAAATTGCCACCAGCTGGGGACCTAGCATTCAGAACACCTAAGCTTATGGGGACACCTGAATCAACACACCACATTCCACCCCTGACCCCCATAAACTGATAACCAACCATACATGATATAAAATGCTATTCATTCAATCCAACTTTGAAAGTCCCAACATTTTTTAATCAATCCCAATAATGTTCAAACAGCCTCATAGTCCAAGGTCTTTTAACTGAGTCATAATACCAAAAAAAAATAACCTAATGGCATAGAATAAACATTCACAGCTCAAAAGATGGCACAGGTTATAGCAAAGAGAGACTGAACCAATTCAAGACTTAAAATAGACAGGGCAAACATCAAACTCTAATTCCAAGTCCAATAACTCTGACCAGTGACAAGTCTCCAAGTCTGATAATTCTAATCAGTGATCGGTCTCTAGAGTTCAAAGTCTGCCCATTTAGCTTGGCTACTCATAGCCCCAGGCATATGCCATCTGGTGCCAGCAACTCTCCTTGGCAGCTATCCCATAGTCCTGGCATCTCCACCGGGTCTCCAGTGCAATCCATAATTCATCCTCATGGCTCCATCAGGCCTCTACACAGGTAATCCAACAATCCTGCTTCACACTGACCAAAAAACAAAAACCACATTTCCAAAAAACAAAACCACATTGCAAATCCAATGACCCTCTCTTACCTACATTTGTTATACTCCTTATTACCAGGTGGGCTACAAACTTATTAATCCAGGGGTGGGAAAGGCAGATTTTGAAGAGGAGAAAAACTCTTTCAGCATTCAGGCCCCTAATTTTGAAAGATTCTGCATTTTTCCTGCTGTACCAATACAGATCAGTTGGCCCAATCTAAATAGTTGAAATCTCTCAAACAATTGCAGCTGAACGAGCAGCAGTTTGGGCCCAAAGATTTCCTTTCTTTCTGTGCCATCTCCATCTGCTCACACCAGTCCATTTCTATGCAATGCAACCCTGCACAAACCCTCGGGACACAGACAGGCAGAACACAGCAAGCCTCTCATGCAAACTGCTTCTAGACCAGGCTCTACAAAATTCTTTCTCACCCTCATCAGCCAAACCTCATAGTGTATACTTAGTACTGCATTCAGGTGTTTCAATTCTGACAAGAATGGTCCATCAAGCTGTACTTACAGCACTGCAAGGCTTTTCTTAGGCCAAGGTTTCAAATCCTTCCACATTCCTCTTATAAGTCAGTTTCAAAAAGCCAAACAGTCAGGTTTCTAGCAGTAATGACCCCACTCCTCAGTACCAATTTTACTGTTGTAATCAACTGTGTAGTCAACTGTCACAAAAAGGTTTATTTTGGCGTAAGACTCAAGGGGAATCTCCATAATGGCAGGGGAAAAAATAACTGCATGAGCTGAGGGTGGACATCACCTCCTGGCCAACATCAGATGAACAACAACAACAGGAAAGTGTGCCAAACACTGGCAAGGGGGAGTTGGCTGTAACACCCATAAGCCCGCCCCCTACAACACACCTCCAACAAGGTTCCAATTCCAAAATTGCCATCAGCTGGGGATCAAGCATTCAGAACATAAGTTTTGGAGGATGCCCGAATCAAACCACCACACAAGGGCTCTGAAGAGGGACTCTTCCACAAGTATTCTGTAGCTAAGTCTCCAATATCCATATTCAAAAAAGACCCAAATTTATGTTTTCTTTGGAAATTAAAATTATTTTCCTATTTAACTCATGAGGGAAACTCACTGAGTACTAGAGAGTGGAGTTTTATTTTCTGGGAAAAAATATGAAATAGTTCTCAGATAAGTTTGATGGTCTGATTTCTACTTGGGCTAGCAGCTGGAAGCTCCGAAGAAAATCTCTGCTTACTCTATATAGCCACCTGTTGATAAAAAAATTAGTCCTTATTAAGTGATGGATTTTCATTTTGCCAAAGTTCCAGAAAATACGGCATCTAAAAATTCTTTCTCAGTCTATCTCTTATCAGTAGTAGCTTGGCTACTCCAAAGAGGTCATCTCCTTGGCCCAGGCACTGACCAGAGCCTGAGTAAATGAAACCTACAAGGAGTATTACCTCACTGCTACACCTTCCAATAACTTGTAGTCGCTTTGCTCTTTTCTGTCTGTATCCTCATTGACTCTATGTATTCTCCAGTTAAATATGTGTTTAGTGCTCCTAGCTTTATCACCACCTGACTATCAGCTAGTGAGATCCAGGCTTGGCACCATATGCAGATGTCGATGTCATCTTTCCCCCAACTCTGCAAGTTCATGGATGATATGTTGGGTAATGGCTCCCAACTGATAAGAACCCAGGGCTTCTCAATACCCTGAGTTGAATCCCACAGACTGTGTGGTCAATTCTAGCAACAAGCTACTGACAATCCAGCTCTCATCACCATCTGCAAATTGAACAACCAGCAACAGCCATGATCACAGTGATCACTGAATAACTTATCAACCATTGGCTCTCTTCCCGGACACACTGAACTGTCAGTTGATGCACAATAACAAGAAGCATGAAAAAACCAAGCTCTAGGGAAATGACGAGATCTCTGGAGACTGGAGCAAAGAAGATGCCTCCCTGCATTAGCCAATTCCCTCCCAGCTTCTGGGTAACAGCTGAACTCACAGCTAGTGAATGTAGGCAGTGAGGAAAATAAATTCCAACTCCTAAGTGAACAAAAGCCTGGATAACTCTTACTACACCAACTCCAAAATATTTTACTACTTTCACTTAGCTACAGAATAAAATCCAAACTCCGTAGCATAAAGTTCACAATAGTCTCTATTAACCTATTGGGGGGGGGGGCTGTAATGTGAACTCTTTTCTGAGAAAGAGCCAATGAGCACTTGCTCCCCAGGAAGGCAACTCTGACAAGATTCCAGGAAAGTTTATCTGGGTGAGCTAATGAGTTTATAGAGCTTTGTGACAGAGCATGGGTGAGGGGTACTTACAGGAGCCATACTAAAAGGTCTCATTCCAACATGGAAAACAGCTTCCTCGTGGCTGGATAAGTGATGCTCACCTCCCTCGATCTTTCACTCTATATACTGATCTTCCCCACCTAGGCCAAGAAACCTCAAGTATCATTGGGTACAGCTGGCAGAGGCTTCACCTGAAATTTCAGGTGAGAATATGATCATTTTTCTCTGGCCCTCTCCTTTTATGGGGAGACGGCAATAGGCTCTCTCTTATATGATCGCTGCTGCTGCTGTAAAGATGCCCATCACTTTTCTCAGAGGACCTGTCATACAACACTTCACCCCTTCTTCTAACTTAGACATTCTTTCTGCCCCCTCTTCTTAGGCTTGGAGGGGATGATATAGATGTTAGCTCATCATCCTTCAGTCATAGCTGAGTTTGGGGACATGATGTCACAGCCACAATTAGCCTTGGGAACTTAGTTGGCCTGAGTCTCTCTAGTACTCCTCACACTTCAACGAAATGTCTTTCCCTATGGAAGCTGGCAGCAGCAGCATCCTATGGGCATAGAAAGCAATTGACAAAACAATGAAAGTAGCTTCCCCACAGCATCTGACCTCCCCAGCCAGTTTTCCCCTGGATAACAATACCAGACATGTGTTCTCTCTTAAATCTAACTGGAAAGCTGTTGGCTGCACCCACAACTGTTATGCCACTATTGTACCAGCAGGTACTTCTTGTCTGGCATTCTGATAGGGCAGGACACAGGGTCCATGCTGAGTAGGACAGATGGTGACAATTCTTCCCCAGTGGCTTGCATAGAACCCTCCAGCGCCATGACGGTCAGCCAGTAATAAGGAAGCTTCCAGCTCAGTCTTGATTTGATCTCTCTATATCTTGTGACTAAAGTGTGCATGCAGGTGTCTTCAGCAACAGGGTCTTACCATCTAGTTCTGGCATGCAACCAATAGCAGTGGCAATAGCCTTGATCATTTGGGGGGCTCTGTGGCATCCCTTGCCAACAATTTATAGGGAATAATCAACCCCTGAGACAAGGATTCTCATTTTATCAGGTCACTGCTTGGGCTGTCCATTTACCAGGTGTCTTCAGGGATGAGTGGTGTCTCTTCCTGAACTTTGTCTGGCTTAGCTATTGACTAAGTCACTGGGGAGACTCAGTGGCTTGAAAAGACACTGTTTCCCATACACACTACATGGCACTGATAACAAGGCCTGGAGACTCCATCCCACATTCCTGCAGTCATGCTTGCCACTTTTGCTGAGACTGATGTTTCTACCACCCCTGAAAGAGCTTGGTCAAATAGCATATACAAGAGGGTGGACTGACAGCTGTCTGCACCATTACAGAGGTGGACCCAGTAATGGCTTTCGTCTGTTGCAGTATGCTATATGTTAATACTGCTTGCTAAGGTTGCACCTTGTGAGGATTAATTTCCCATTCATGTTCCTTCAGGAACACATAGGTTTCCAATCTGCAAAATACTCAAAATGTTAGCACCACACCATCTATGTAACAAAACCATTTTGTAGAATGTGGGCAGGACCACTGAAGGCCACCACCAGCATCCTAAACAACTGCCATTGGTCTCTGGATTTAGCAGTTGAGGAGATACTAAAGAAAGGTTTGTAGCAAGATGCAATGTAGCATTCGAAGACTCCCTTACTTGTATCAACTGTTTCCTCCAAAGAGCCATGTTGGGAGCAGCTGTGTGGATGGGAGACATTCCTTTACCTAGCTCTCCATAATTCAGGGTCATTTTCCATGAACTGCTCCTCTTACTCTGGGGTGTTCCCCTAGGACTGTCTTGCATCTGTCCACCCTCAAGGGGCTCAATGTGGCCAGCTCAAGCTGCCTTGCCCTGCCCAGGGCCAAGGGGAAATGAGGCTACACTCTTGTCTTACTCCCTGGCTCAGACAGGCTCTGGGATGAACCTGCTAGTGGCCTTCCATTGGCCACATCTGGCTGCTAGGGGAGCCAGCCTAGGTGAAAATTATCCACACTAGCATACTTTCTTTGTTTTCAGATGAACTATACCAAGCTTCCCCTGGGTCGAGCTTAGTCCCTTTCACCTGCCCCATTTTCTCTCTATAAATCTGCTGATGTCCATTGCCTCATACAGTTCTGCAGGTCACCAGAAACCAAACTTCTCCTGGTTCCAGCATCCACCCACATCCAAATAGTCTGCACTTTAGTAGAGGGCCAATGACTCCATAATTCAGTGGTGGGGAGGGGGGTACTCTCTGGTTGTAACTTTTTTAAAAGTGGTTTCCTCTGTATAGCCACTTTTTCCTGTTAAGTGAACTTTTTCTGGTCAGAAACCAAATGAACACTTGCTCCATCAGGTGCAAGGGCATCCCCAACAAACTAGAGGACAATTATAGAACTTACCATGGTGAACCAATGAGTTTACTGGGCTTTCTGGCGGAGCATAGGCAAGGGTTACTTACAGGAGCATGGAGACCCTAAAGCAGTTACACTGAAAGATCTCATCCCAACATGGCTAACAACCCATTGTTGGGTAGATGGTGGTCAGCTTCCCTTGATTTTTCATCTTCTATATATTCTATTTCCTTCTGAGGCCAGAGACATTCTGCACATTGCATACAGCGGGCATAGCATTCCCCCTGTCTCGTGAGGATCTGACTGTCCATCCTCACTTCTCTCCTTCTATGGAGATCATCAACAGACCCAATCTGGAGAGCATCTCATGTGTGGTTACAGCAAGCACCTCCATCTCATTCTCCTTTTATCTAATTTCAAACATGAGACTAATGCAGGGGACACTAGACAGATGTCCTAACCCCCTTATAACTCCTCCTGTATATAAACAACATATATCTGGGCAAGCATTACAGCCTCAGGTGCATGTCTTATTAACCTTAGCAATGGCTATGCCACCTCTACCTCTGGGACAGCTTATTGACACCTCTATCCCTTGTGTTTCAGCATTCCCTGTAGTCACATGATGGGCCCCACTGATAAAGCAGGCATGCCATCCATACCCTTTAGAGGAAGACTATCACCCTGGGATTCCTCCCATGGACATGTCACCTCCAGATGGTCCAGACTTAGTTACAAATCTCAGTACCCTTAGCAGGACCCACGCGACTGTCCACCACAGCCACGCGACTGGCTACCACAGCCCACATGGGAAGGGATCTCAGAATGTCCACACAAATGTTCTCCGCTCAAACAGTTCCTTAGTTGAATACCCTACTATCCACAACAAGAGCCATACAATTGCTCCTCCCAAATGCATCTTAAGTTTTGTCTGTGGGGAGAAGCCAATGACCACTTACTTCCCCAGGTAGGACACCCCTGACAAACTAAAGGCCAACTCCATCGGAGTCTACCTTAGTGAACCACTGAGTTTACTGGGCTTTCTGACAAAGCATGCAAAATGAAGGGTTACTTATAGGAGCATGGAGACCCCAAAGCAGTCACACTGAAAGGTCCCATGCCCACAGGAATACCAACTGCCTCCTGTTGGATAGGTGATGCTCACCTTCCCTTGATCTTTGACCCTCCACATACTCGAGCTCCCCTGGAGGCCAGGATTGCATACAGCTGGCAGAGTTACCCTGAGAGCCCAGATGAGGGTGCCACTATCTTTTCCCTGCCCTCTACTTCTATGAGGGGATATCACAGGCTCATCTGGAGAGTCTCTTGTGTGTATTGCAGCTGCTTCTGATAAAGATGGAAATAACTGTTTTTCTCAGAGGATCGCGTCACACAACAGAGGCCTTTTCCTTCAAGGCACTCTATGCAGACTACTATTTAAATGAGTACCCGCCAGGATCAAATAACACAAATTGGATTTCCTCTTTAGATATGAAAAAGAATGTGACTCTAGTCAAATAAGTAAACTTCTGAGTTTTGTTATTTTTTTCACCTAAATGAGAATAGAATAGTGTTTGCAAGCTGGTTGGACACTCAGGACAGAAGGCAGTGGACATTTAGCACACTGCCTTACATGTGGTTAGCCGGAGATGTTGTCCATAACAGCAATGACTGCTAGAGCCATGACAACAAGCTTGCAGTCCTGTGGCTGTGCCCCATTCTTTTATGCCTTTTGCCATTGTTCACGGTCCTCCTTTGGAAATCTTTAGCCACATGTAGGGAGGCACTGATTCTGATCAGTATGTTCCCCATGTGCACCAGCAGAGAGCTGGGTGCTAGACTACAGGACAGGCCTACATGGAAACCACCAAACTACTGTGCACTTCTAAATAAACTCTTCATTTTATCCCCTAAAAAGAATGAAACAGACTTAAAATTTCCATATGGCTGTTACTAGTACATTATAAAGTCAGGAAATACAAGATTGGCATACATGTCTACCTCCCTTGTATTATCTGGCATGCTCCAGAGACTGAACACCCTGCAAGTGTTTCATAACAAGAATCCAAAGTCAGGAAAGTTCACGACCCAACCTCAGGGGAGTCTGAATGTTTAGGTCCCATGTCACGTTAAGAAATAGCAAGAAATGCAGGGCAGACCAGGAAGAAAATATAACAAAAACCAAAACAGGAATTACATTGTGAATTGAGAACACAAAAATCTTTCTCTATGACCAAATATGTACAGAGCTGAATATCAAGAACCCATATATATGTGACCTTATCTGGAAAATGGAATTTTGTACAGATGTGAAGAAAGATCTTGACAATAGGCCCCATGCAGATCACTCTGACCATTAAAAACAGAAACTTGCTTGCAGTGGTCAGAAAGGCAGTATGGCTACAGAGAAGAATCATAGGCACTCAGTTGCTGGCTTTTCAGGTTTGAGAAGGAAGAATACAGGAACTCCAGTGCCTCTAGAGGCTAGAAAGAAAAGACCCTCATGGACTTCTTGGAGAAATATAGCCCAGCTGACACCATGACATTTTTAAAATATCTTTATTATCTCAATTAGATACAATGTTTGAGCAAATCTTGTGATGATACCTGTGATAGTTTTGAATAAATGTTGTGAATTGTCTTCAGTCTTCTGGCTGGAGGAAGTGTCACTTTGGCCTGGCCTCCTGGGGTCTAGAACTGAGGTATTTCAAATTGGATGCAAAATACTAGGGATAGATATGCAAAAAAAAAGCTGGAACCCCAGGCTGGCAGTTCTGCATTTTGTGAATTACAGTGTTACAGTGTGCTTGCTTGTGGTGGGTTTCTCTCTCTGCTTGCTTCTGTGAAAGGGAGCCAACCTTTTCCTTAACTTCCCCTGGGTCCGTTAATTCAATAAATACTTTCCGCACCAAAATTGTGCCTGGTTTGGAGATTCATCCCAGAAACGTGAGACTGACTACAACAGTACCCCATTTCCCTCCTCTTTGTCTCCAACCCACTGGGGACCCTCCTTGTGGGCATACTGTTCAGTCCATGGGGTAGACGGTTAAGAATAGCACAGGAGGTAGCTGTATTCCCCCACCCCTTTGTGTGACACCCTGACTTTTAGCACACTGAGATACATGTTGAACTTCTAACCTGCATGGCTGGAAGACAAACAATTTATGCTGCATTGGACCACAAGGTTTGTTATAATTTATGATGGTGATGATGTCAAATGAATACAAAAATCAACCAGTGACATTTACTGGCAACAGATTGCCCACAACACAACAAGTTAACTTTATGAATTTTACCAAGGGGAACAAAGTAGTTTTCTAGCAGTTTGGGGATTGCAATGTAAAGTTGAAATCATATTCCAAGAAGTCTGGTTCCAATGGGAAAGAAAAGTTAACGTGAAGAAAGCCTCCAAAGTGAAATACGCTTGTTACCTTTCCAAAACTCAATATTTAAGGAAGAAAATTTCCCCCTTGTATCTCCAGGGATATGGTAACTGGGAACAGAAATAACTTTGCAAACAGTCTCTAGAATTATGCAGCTCTGATCAAGAGGACAGGTCCTAAGAGACAACCTTCCCCAGTAAGGGGAAGAGAATTTTAGAATGTTGAAAAACGGATTACCTCATCAGCAGCTAGAAAGGTGGAATATGAAACAGGAGAAGGGAGACAGACTCTGCAGAGCAACAGAAAGGATAACATGAAAGACTAGGGCATTTGTTCAAATTTTAGGCAAGTCAAGGTATCAGGCAGTTAACATTGATTGACTTGAATGTCACCAAAGCTTTTTAAGGGAGCCACTATTTTTAAGACATAAATTTGCATGCCTATTTGTACGATGACATTAAAAGGCTCACAAGGGAAGCAAGTCACGTGTCTCAGGAATATGCTCCAGTATTCCAGCATGCAAGACCAACCAGCAGTAGGCTTGTGGTGCTTACAATGAGGACAGCGAAAGGCTGTCCTTCCACTGCATTCTCCAGGATGACACGCTGCTGCTGACTGAGCACAGGTCACTTCTCTGAGGTCGGATGAGAGGCTCTCAGGAGCATGCTGGCTCCCACCTTTTAGATACCTACACGGATGATGATGAAGACTTTTTTTTAAACTAGGGATCATTTCTGTCAGAGAAGAGTCTGGGAGAAGCACATTCCAGTGGCACTTGAAAAAGTCAACAATGGGACTTGACACCCAGAGGTAGGTAGAACCAATAGGTGCTGGTAATAATTCTAGAACAGTCCAGGCTGGATGCATGTGAAAGGCTAAGAATCCTCATGCACACACACACATTCAGTGCGGCCTTTATTTACACTTCCCCTACAGAAATTATCTTCACAGTCCTTGTAGCATAGTAGATGAGAGAACAAAATATAGAGATTATGTCCAAGTTATAATATGGTTGGCAATTTTTGTACATAAAACTTAGCAGATAAGTAAGTTTTATACACATTTCTACTAAAATGTCAAAATAAAGAGGTGTCAAAAACAAACATCTTGATATAAAAATTGTGTGAAATGTGCCTTTCATTAAGAATCATTCCATTGCCATTTGTGTAAGTCATGTGTATTAAGTGTCTATCATATGCTGGGCATTGGGTACGGTTCTGAGAACACAAAACCAATTTCCCACCTCCTCCACTAACCCCAGGGTACCCAGCACAAGCAACCAAAGAGGAATGGATGTAAAATCCACATTAGAAGAAGAATCCACAGCTCTACTTCAAAATCGACTCCATCCTTGTGCTCAACTTTCATTCACTCAGAAATCATGCCTCTACGCAGCTTCTGAGTAGAGGCCCTTTGGTCAAATCCTGCTGCTGTCTCCTGTGGGGAGGCTGATCCTCTGCTAATCCATCTGCTACAACCAGCCCACAGGAACCCCATAAGCCCTGATTTTTACTGTGCTGTTTCCTTACATATCTTCAGGTTTCACATAATCTGAGAGCATTATGCTAAGGTCAAACTTCAGTGTTAATGGAATTTTTTTAACTGGGAAGTTTTTAAACATCATTTGTGCATATATAATAATTATATAATGCAATACCAAAAACCTGGGAACTCCATAAATATCAACTAATACTATACACACAGTGCCACAGACTGAATCTAGGAACTTCATGGATGTGGTAGGCAAATACTATATAGACCCCCAACATACATACACACACATAGTGGTTTTTTGAGGTAGGGTCTCACTCTAACCCAGGATGACCTGGAACTCACTCTAAAGACTCAGGCTAGACTCAAACTCACAGAGATCCTCCTACCTCTGCCTCCCAAGTGCTGGGACTAAAGATGTGTGCCACCACGCCTGCCCAATCCCATATTTTTTATGCGATGTGAAATTTGGCACATCTGATCAAAATCTAAAGCAATTATTTAAAAGGACTTTATAGATTTAAATTCATTTGATACAAAAAATAACATATTAAAAACCAAATTATAAAACATGTGACTTTGAAACAAAATGAAATGCTTATACAATGATACTTTGAAATTAAAGCCATGTAACAGGCATGTAGAAGAATATTTATTGATATTTATCTCTGCATGATAAAGTTATGGACGATTTCCTTTGTTCCACTTCTTACATTGTGGGAACTGAACCCAGGGCCTCATGTTTGCTACTCTCCAGCCACTTGTTCTATTTCTGCCTTTTACTTTGTTATCTAAAATTTTAAGATGACCATATACAGCTTAAAAATAAAAAGCAGTAATAGCTTTAAATCACCCCATACATCCCATATTGTCAATATTCATGCTCACAAAGTCACCTACTTTAAATATTTTAAACAAAAGCATCTCACAGTAAGTAGGTTTTAATTCTTCGATATCGCTCTCCTTAGGTTACCAAATCTTTCTAATATAAACCTTCCTTCCTCCAGCATGTTTACCGGCAAATGAATTCTGTGTACACAGAAGGCAACACTTTACACTACCTTATCACCTGTACTTACATTATCTCTCTGTATCACACCATCAAGACACCGGATTAGCATAAGACCCAGATGCCTGCCAGCCTAACTGATTAACTCCAAGACCATAGGAAATCCACCTAAGTGCTCGTATCTTTCTTTTCCATCTGTTGGCAGCAAATGTAGACTGAAAAGAAAAATTAAATCAGGCAAGTGATGGGATGATGTTTTTGAAATTATCTAATACCACAAACCCTCACTGACACACTTCAACCATCCATCCATCTTTAACATCTCCAAGAGAAATATTTTCAGATATGCCTGTCACAATATTTAATGAAGGGTTTATCAGGAAGCATTGTTAAAAGAATATTCATGTGAAATGCTAATGAGGAAACTGAAAGTGTAACAATCCTACAAAGTTCTTCATTTTTGACTGCATTCAACAAGGAACTGAATAAAACAAGACCACGGGATCTAGTGGAGAAGCTCCAAGATGACTATGTTCAACAAAAGGGCTTACAGTGTTAGATTACTACATCACTTCTGATCTTAAACTCTTCATATGAGACACATCAGCAGCAGTAATGCTAGGACAGCTCATGATGACTCAATAAGACACAGTATAGAGCATGTTTACCATAGAGTTTGGTATCATTTTGAAACACCCCAACAATAAAGCAAACACAGGCAATCATTCTCCTATTCTCACAGGAGAGAAAATAACCAAGAGAGAATGCCTGAAAAGTTAAGTAAAATGCTAAACACTTTACAGACAAAGAACTGCATTTCTAACAATCCAGTACCTTCACAATAGCACATACCACTCTATTGAAAAACAAATGTTGTCTTGTCAGAAATAATATAAGCCTGCAAGTTCCTTACAGAGGCCTACAGCCTGACATTGCCCCTGGATTTACCTACCTATTACTCTTCTCAAAAATGTGGTCATTGAAAAACATTGGTTACCATGGGCACAAACAAGGCAAAGACAACATCCAGACAAAGGGCTCTCACCTTCCTCTGATGACCCATAGCTCTTCTTTTATCTGTCTTTGTACCACATTTATCACTTTCTACCTCGCACAGAGCCATTTGTGCAGGGTCTGATCTCTCTGCCTACACGGAAAGCACTTGGAGTGCAGAAACCCTGACTTGTTCATCTTTGGATTGTTAACAAAGCCTTGCACAAAAAAGCAGTAAATAACTAGTCTGTTGAAGAGAGAACAGGAGGATATGCACTAAAAACATTGCATAACTGATTCCTATACCCGTACTATTTAACCTTTTGAGAGAAAATGATAAATCAAGCCTCCCAGCCACTTGCCTGGTAAGAGTTATGTAAGTGACTGTATTTTATTGGCTGGAAAATAGTTTAAGAGGTCTAATTCCTTATGAGCAATTACATGATGGAATTAGAATTCAGGTATAAAACACTTGTGATCAACATTGTTTCCAATAGGCTTACCTTTCGTAATGCGGTCATAATTTTCCAAATCTACTTGCTATAGTGTTCCCAGTAGAAAATTTTTTTAAAAGTCAAAAGGTGATGATTTGCTATACCAAAGAACTTTTATTGAATTAGTATGCTAAAAGCACCACCTTTTCTTGCATAAGAAGAAACACGACTGTGTTCATATGGGTCTCTCACTTATCCTTCAGGATCTGATAATACTATGCTGGAACAGGTAAATTCATTATGAGATGGTTGATGGGACATACCATGTCATTGAATTTACGGTCAATTGCTATGGTTGGCTGCTGCAAAACTAAAACTCCAAACCATACAGCTGAGCAAAAGTACAAATCACACGAACACAAGGAATTAATGATTTAACAGAAATTTATCATTTTTCCAAAGTCATGACCTGATTCTAAAAAAAACATATTTTATGTCAAGTATGTGACCATTTTTATTTAGTGAAAAATACATGAATGGTAAAATAGCTGCACAACACTTGACTCAAGCCAGAAATGTTATTACTGTGTCCTGATGGTATATAAATTACAAGGTGCTATTGCTGGGATTGTTCTCCTGAGATATATTTAAGGACATTTCCTTATCTTGTACTTTATGAAACTCATTTTTTATATCAAGCATGGCATAACCATATACATTACAGATAAGAAAACACTGGTAAAGAACATAAGGGGCAGAGAACTCCATCACTGGACATGGAGAGCTAAGGTTTAAAGCTATTTGCTCAATCTTACATAAGAAATCAGTTTTTAAAGTGACACTGTATTTTTGAATGAAAGAGTTAAATTATTTTTTCCTTCCGTGTCTTTTGCCTATGCATGTTGCCAGTGAATGAATAAAGGGGATGTATAGTGTGTTTGTCTTTTCTTGTAGAATGCAACATTTTCAAAACAAAGTATTGCCAAATTTCCTACTTAGAGAATGAAGGTGGGCTTTCTGGGGAAGTGGAGGAGGCAGAGAGGTGTACAATGAGGAAGGAAAACTCCTTGTTCCTAGAAGGTAGGTCCAGAACATGCTATATCAAGAGAAAGTCAGAGAAATGGTCCTAATTTGATTACAGATATATGTATCAATTTATCAACTGTATCCCTTAAATATGTCATTAAAAACCAAAACATTTTTAAAGTGAATAGCTTCTAAAAACCATCCTCCCTTATGCAATTAAAAATATTAATCAATATTTTAGATAAAAGTTAAAATCCAGGTTTTTTTTCAATTGGCTAGTGACATTTATCCAACAATGTAACAAATATGACACATTGATGTTCATGACCAAAATATGCAGTAGACAAGAATCAAATCAACAGATTAATTATTAAAATGATAAATAAGTCACCCTAGAGTTTTAACACCTGAGTTGCAGTTCAGAATTATATATGGAAAAAGCAAAATCAGCTCTTTTATGCTGCCACTGAGTCATGCTGAAATTGTCACCAATATGCACAGACATTTTAGAAGGCAATGAAAATTTGAGCTGACTCAGGAGAAAGTATGAATTGCTATATATATGAATTCATGTATGTATGCATGTATGTATGTGTGTGTATGTATATTACCACCCTGCTGTATTCCCGCCTGCTCAGATGACATCTGGAATACTGCATTAAATATGGATTTTACATTCAAGGGGTCAAGGTTAAAACTTGAAAAGTGCTCTGAGGTCAATGGGATTCAAGTTAAACTAACGTAAGTTCCTTCAGAACTTCTTAGAACATTTACTATGGTAAATTTATTTATGATGGTAAAATTATGTGTGAATTGTACACATATGTAGATGAGTTGTTTCTGAAATTTAGTCGCAGAACCCTTTTATATACAACATTCTGTAGGCCACAAACTTATGAACATGACAATTTAGACTTGTGACAATAAAAATAACCAAAGCAGATGCACACTAAATGTTAACATGGGTGAGCAACAGAGATTGCAAAGACAATATCGGAAGAATATCCCAAGAGGCAAGGCTAAGGATCCTTGCAATATTAAGCCCTGGAAAAGAAGACAAGCTTTAGAACTATTCAAACGGCTCAGGAAAATGAGGGAATGCATTTGTTTCAAACTGCTTTAGTACTTATAGCAAAATAACTATGGGTAAGGCTCAGGAGTATGTATTTGACACATTTTCCTTAATTTTTTTTTAAATCCAGAAAACGTGAGATGTATTCTCAAGGGCCACGGGAGCTCAAGGTAGGACAGTGGGTTGAGTCTGCTGAAGGCAGGAGCACCAAGAAATCTCCCAGGACCAAAAAGGTGATCATGGAGTGTGTTCAGAAACAAGCTAACATCTAGCAAGTGCACTAAACAAAAGACTCCTGCCTATGTAAAATAAGAGATTAAATCAGTGTATGCCAAAGGTTACTTCCAACACTGCATACTGGGCCTCCAGGCCTCTCTGGTCGCTGCATATCCAAAAGGAATGCTGGGCCTGGCCCAGAGCTCCTGGCAGAGAGCAGGTTCCTCATAAACACTGGTTGACTCAATAAATAATTGACCAAATGAAAAAAAAAATGAAATATCTGGTTCCACAAGCAAAAACAAATAAACAAAGGAATAATCTATTTCATCTTTGGCAATTGCTGAATCTCCTAATTGTACATAATAATCTTGTAATAACAGTTTCATTTCTTAGCCAAAAAATCAACTCTGAATGAGATCTTGCCAAGGGCGCCTGTGAGTGTCCCCTGGGAGGTATGTAACTATGCAATGCAGACCATCAGAAGGAAGGGGCCAATCAGGGCCATGGCAATTGGCCCCAGTAGACAAAGATAATTCACTGGGCTGGAAACTAACTTTGACCTTGACCATACACTTGCTTGTTGTAGCCACAGTGCTCTGAGCATGCCCGTTAGCCAGCCATACATGTTTTTTGTGTGTAACTGTCAGAAGGAGGATGCTTTCAGAAATGGGATAGTTTTCTGACTGAGCTGGCAAAGTAAGTATCTGCAATTAGGCTTATCCATTTTCCCCCCTTTTGTGATACTGAATTCTTAACAAAGAACATCTGCAAAGATGGACCATTAAGTTAAAAAATTCTTAAAGTAGAAGCAGCTTTCATTCACTAGGCTGTCGACTGTCAGGCACCATATTTGTATCCATTTCCTAGAAGAATGAAAGTTCTTTCAAAATATATCTGTCATTTCTCCATGGTGGCTGATCAAACCTGCCACTGAAAAATGTTCTGAACAGGAAACTTGTAGTACAAGCATGGTTTATTTCTGTCAGAGACTGACTGCTGGAGTGTGAAAGAAACTCATTAAAAATCTCTTACTGTGATCTTACATTGTTAAAAAGGAAAAAGAAAGAAAAAAACCTAAGAAAGAAAAGGCAAGAAAAAAAGCACATAATGAAGGGTATACGGAGCCTGCAGACATCCTAGAAAAGTGTTTTTCTTTTTCATCTTTTGCAAGCAGTGAAAAGAGCACAATTAGTTCTGGGAATATGGCATACGCTGGTTGTTTGGGAAAATCAAATGAGTTAACAATTTCATTTTATCCTAATATTATGAAAAGCTTGTGAAGGAGACCATAATATTTTACGATAAAAAATGGTGCTAAATGAGCAACGCTATTTACCTTAATCTTAAGACAAGGTTTACCGCACAGGAAGCTTCTCTGTAGTCTTCACTAGCATTGGGATGGCCCTTTAAAAACAACACAACAATGTGGTAAACTTTATTTTGAAAGGAAGGAATAAAGCTATAATACCCCTTGATTCATAAAGTCATGGCTGAAAATTTCAAAACTAGTGTTTACACATACAGGTATAGTTTGGCCTCTCCAAACCTCTATGTGAGGATCAGAATAATGGTGAATTCCCTTCTCAATTGTGGGAATGAATGCTTCATAAAGATAGTCTCCCATTAGGATGGTCCCTGTATTCACAGCAGAGCTGCATTCAGAACAAAGGAAGGGCAGGCAGCCATCTAAAGTGGCACCTTACAACTCAAGCAATGACTCATCCATTGGGTCTTGAAGATGCACAAAGGATGGGCAATTTGCTAGGTGTGGTGATGCATACCTGTAACCTAGGCATTTGGGTAGTGAGGTCAGGAGGATTACAAGTTTGGGATCAACCCAAGCTATACAGCAAAAAAGCAAGGAGTAGAGATGTGGCTCTGAGGCAGAGTACTTGCCTCGCCTGCACAGGCATTGGGTTCTAGTTCCAGAACATAATGAGGGAGGAAGGAGACAGGGTATCCTAATAGACTAGGTAGGAAGCCTTGTATTTGCCTTGGATTTCTGTTTCTCATCTATGTCCTTGATATAGATGATCAATCATATCTCTACAACACATCATTTCCTGTGAAGCCATGCATGTAAGCACACTTCCTTATAGGACAAATGAGAGATTTCAAGTCAGACTCAGCTCTGCTGCTGACTTGCTGTGGGACCCTGGACAAGCAGGTCATTCTCTGAACCAGCAGTGCATTTACAAGACAGGAAACCCCTGCCTCAAAAGGCCATTGGGCATTGGGAAAATAACAGATGCATGCAAGTGAGATAAAACTATAAAATGTTAACTGATACTAGTCCCCTTTTCCATTTCCTTTGTTCTCTCTGCTTTCTGAATCATACCTGTTCCTAACTTTCCTTTTATCAGACAACTACTGCCTGCAGTTTATCCAGGGTCTTTGACTGAGTTGTCTGACAGAGTATAAAGGCCTAAACTAGATCCTTGTTCTGCCTTTGATGGGTGGTGTAGCCCTACAGAAACCACTTAGCCTCGGCATGTCTTTCCTCAGCTATAAAACAAAAAAACAAGGTCTAACTATCACCTAATGACACTTCTTCCTCTCACCACCTACAAAATATATCTGTTTCATAAAACACAGGAGCGGTAAATTAAAAATAAATTTGATTAAGACACAGAGTTAGTTTAAAAAAAATACAAGCTTTGCAATTTAAAGGCTGGTGGTGCTTTAATATAACTGCTTTGAGAGCAAGAGGGCTTAACTATTAATTAAATACCCAAACTAGCAGGCGCTATACTGTGGGCTATGGACACGGTCCTTCCCTGCATTGCTCAGCACCCTTTATTGCTGCTAAATACAACTTAAAGCATAGGTCTCAGGTTGCCTTCCTTTTATGATTATGCATTACAAATGCATTTCAGTCACTGGACTATTATTTTTACAAGGCAAATTGTAGAGTTGAATTGGCCCATAAAATTCAATGATAAAAGAATTATCTAAAGAGGTTATATACAGAAATCCAATCCAGAGCAAAGAAAAGTATCAATTAACTGAAATGTTTTGTGGTTGGAATATAAAAGACATTTTCCCTGCTTTACTTATTTTTCACAATACCAGCAATTTCAGCAGTGGTCTGGTAATTTATCTCTGTTCTTGAACCTATCATTTAAAGGCTGGGCATCTTGCAAAGGACAATTGGTAGTAGCAGGACTCTTCTTTTTCTCCATATCTCTTTAAAGAGAGTTTATAAGCCATGATTTGGAAGCACTACCCTAAAATTGCCTACCTATCTACAACATTGGGTTTGTTTCTAAAGGTCTGTCTACAAAGCAAATCAAGTAGAAATGACCAGCAGAGGAAACGCACCTGAGAGTCGTGCACAGAGAGGGACTGTATTTGCTCGGGGATGTTGCCAGCATTCACTGAGATCTGTTAAGAGAACCACAGTTACATCGTGCAAGAAAGCCCAAAAGGAGACATTACAACCATGAAGCACATTACCTCTAAAACAGCAGAGGAACTCATGTTGAGAAAAGTAGTCCCAAATGTCTCTGCCCATGCTGGAAGGAACCGAGCAGTGGGGCACAGACTCTTGGGTTCTATTCATAATTTCAGGGAGATGGGAGAGAATCTGTACCTTTAAAAAGTTCCCAGGGTGACCTACGTGCTTTTAGGGAAAGTCATGAACTCTTTGTGTTTTAAACTTGGTAACTTTTTCTTGTTGTATCATTTCACCTCAAGTGAAGGGAGCCCTAGTGAAAGGCTACTAAGGACAGTAAACCTGCACTATGTTAAAAAAAAAAAGTGGGGATGGGGATAAACTAGGTTAAAAAATCAATAAAAACAAACAAAGAACCATTTCCTCAACAGAAATGACTAAGTATTGGGTATGTTTTTCTTCCCAAATGAGGATTCTGGCTCTACAGTGGGAGCCAAATTATGTTTGCTTAAAGAACTACTTTTGTGAACTGTGCCCTGGATACAACTTGAAAGAAAAAAAAAAACTCAAAGATAAACAGCAATGGAAATGAATGGAAAGAATTTCCCATTTCTAACTTACTATCAATTCTGAAATAACCAGAAATCATCAAAAATTCTTTATGGCAAGATTGTTTTTTTTTTCTTTTTAAATCTAGGAATATAAAAGCATTCTCTCTGTGTTTCCTCAAAAATGACTAACTCTATGAGTACTGAAGTGACAGGGCGGTGTGCACTGTTCTCTGCTTTTGCTTTGAAATGTATTGAAAAGTTAAGGTGGGTAGATGGGTAAGCAGGAGAACATGCGACACGCGAATAATACTAGTAGGGCCTTGGTAAGAGGTATGCACCAAAAAGTAGTCAACTGTTGCTAAATGCTTGAAGTGTTAGTGAAAAATGACTATGTTAGAAAAGTTTCAATCTCTGGCCATTAGCCAGAAGATCAGGTCCTATGCCAAGAGACCTCTGGGGAAGAAGTGGGCAGGTAATTCCACAGTCGATTCTAGCATTCTTTGAATACAAGCAAAGGAACTCTTCATGCAATAAGGGGAGTAGCCTCTGCTTCCACTGGTGCAGTACTCCTCAGAGCACACAGAGACATAGACAGGGAGGTCTTCCACACAAAATATGTTCAGAAACAATCAAGTGCAGTCCCCAACTGTCACCACTGTCGACCCACTTTATGAAATTAAGACATGGCCACAACCTCTTTTAAATTGAAATCTTAAAGCTGCCATGACACGCAGCTTCAACAATATATATAAAAAATACCAGATTATTTTCCTTGTAAAATAGAGGAAGGGCATTTGGGAGAATGGGTGCACTAGCAGGAAAGAGGAAGGAAAGCAAAAATGAATGACGGATCCTAATGGAGATCTGGGACTGAGGAAAATAGAGCAAGCATCCCAAAATGGAGAGAAGAGGCGATGTCACTGCCTAACTTTTCATAGGGAGCCTCTTCACCTGCTTTTTCTCTATTTTTAATAACACTGCAGCTAAACGCAATGTGCTATGCTGGATCACATCCTGCCGGAGCAGAAAAAGAACATTAGTGAAGTCTAAGGATATTCTGGGGCTTAGACGATAATAATGTAGCAGAATTGGTTTCTGAGTTGTGATAAATGTATCCAGATTATGTGAGGAATTAACAGTAAGACAAACTGAGGATAGAGTATACGAGAACCCTACATGTTACCCTATTTGTGACATTTCTAAAAATCAGGAACTATCACAAAACAAAAGTTAAATTAACTCAGGAAATTTCTGTCACAAGCTTAGCTTCCATTACAAGTACTCCGGCGTCAATCCCCTGCACCAAGCAACATGAAAGACCGCAGCACCCGGAAAGCATTGCGTTTACAGTCTGTGAGGACTAAGGCCAGCCTTAACAGATTTGAGGCAGAACGCAAACCCCTGTTTACACACAGAAGTCAAACACGCATGCATGACAACTGACAGGCATTGAGAAACACCCTTCCTCAGAAATAATCTTTAAACCCGATGTCAGTCTTAAAAAACATCAGGCAAAAGCAATCAATTTAATCTTCACATTGTATCTAACCACTAGGAAATTAATTCAACCTATCTGCACCAAATATATTTTCTCCAGAGTGTAAGATCCCAGATTCATTAACAAAGATTTTCAGGATTGATGGAGACTAGAAAATAAAGTTCTTCCCTGTCCCTCGTGCAGGTCTTATTGGGCCTCAGTAAGCAATGGACACTTTTCCCATTATTTCTGAAGTTCATCCTCCTTCCCTCCCTTCCATCCCTCTTTCTCCATCTTTCCTTCCTTTCACCTTCATGTTTTTTAGACTTCTGATAATCATGTATATAAAGTAAAATCCTTAGCAACACTGAGAGGCAACGCCCTGGATTCCACCCCACACATCTAAACTCAGAGTGATTTCTGCAGTTCTCCTAGTCAGTAGTTCTGGATCCTAGATACAAATTAGAATCCTGTGAGGAATTATTTGAAATCAGAGTTGCTTGGATCTCACCCCAAGTTACCAAATTAGAATCTGTGGGCGGGGTCTAGGAACCCCATTTTAAAGCCTTCACTTGCTCTAATGCGGAGGCAGAGCAGTCATTCATTTCCTCTCATGCCTGCTAAGGGAGCCATGGCAGGAAAAGAGCACCTGCTGTGATGGAAACTTCCAAAGTGAGGTGCAGTGCAGAGTTGAGCAAGTCACATAGCACGTTCTTATTTCACTCTGACCAAAAAACAAAACAAAAACTTCAACCCACTGCTCAAAAGAAAATAAAAAATAGGATAAAAGTTAAAAGTTTTATGTTAACTAGGAAGTACTAGCCATGAAGCCAGTCATGTCTGAGGCCTCTCTTTGCTGTCGCCCCTTCATGCCCAGTGGAAGCAGACCAGTCTCGGCAGGATTCCATGTAGGCAGTGGGCACACGGCAAATATCTGATCAATCAATTCACTCTATTACTAGTAATTAATATTCTATTATTAAACTTTAGTCCCCACTTTCCAAGTGGAGCGGGAAGTTAAATAAGTGAGGATCATTTTAATTACTAGTGGGTGACTTTTCTAAAAGATCAGATTACAAAAATGGGGCCAGTTTTTCAATGTGCCTGGCTGTGAATTTCAAGGTAAATGGTGTAACTCTGAAACCTTATAGTTCATTTGGAAATTCTCCCTATAGACCTCAAAATATGGACCAGAGGGCTGGAGAGATTGCTTAGTGGTTAAGGCACTTGCCTGCAAACCAGAAGTAAAAGGGTTCGATTCTCCAGTACCCACGTAAAGCCAGAGGCACCACTTTAAAAAAATATGGTCTAGAAAGAGCTGCTTTTCCAAATGTCCCTGTGACATACACCCTACTAATTCTCCAACTAGTGCTGCACTACCTGGACATGAAATCTCGTGCTCCCAGGAAAGCACGAAGCCCTCCTCATGAAATATCATGCCCCCAGTTTACTGCAGCATCTCACTCTGTCTGCACACAGTAACCAAGACTCCTTCTTCTGAATTGCCCTTCAATTACATAAGGTCTTGTGATTTTTTTATCCCCACTGTGAACTCATAAGGACTCTGTCTATTCCTGTGTTGGTTTCATTCACTCCAGTGTTAAGATATTCATGTTGCCAACAAACATGTATAGGACATCTATTGATGCAAGGAGAGCACAAACATAAATAAAATATCATATGGTTTTCTAGTCAAAACTGGCTGAACTGTAACTTAAGTGGCAAGCATTATTGAAAATAAAATGAATCAATATGAAGTACTCTGGCATCTAAATGTGCTACTTGGCACAGGGAAGTCTTCTCAATCTTCAAGATGTTTAAAGGTATTAGGTACACTGTAAGAAGCTTTAAACATTGGTAGAGTAACTGATACAACTATGAACATTGAAATCCAGCAGCTACTTCAACAAAATGATCACAACTGTAAACATCTATGCTCCACTGGTCTGTGTGCCCTACTGCAGACAAAAGAAAATTAATGTAGCGATGTTCTTATTAACACCCTAAATGACTGCCATGAAGGAAGAGGTTAAATAAACCTTTTCTCTCCAGGAAGTATTGCACAACAATGAAAAAGGCAGATCGGGAGCTGGTGAGATTGCTCAGTGGTTAAAGAACTTGGCAGCAAAGCCTAAAGACAGGGTTTGAGTCCCCAGTCCCCATATAAAGCCAGATGCACAAGGTGACACAAGGGTCTGGTTGGTGGCCCTATTGTTCCAATTCTCTCTCTGGCCCTCTCCTCTCCATCTCTCTCTGCTTACAAATAAATAAATAAAAGTCATGTTAAAATAGAAAAAAAAGAAGGCAGATCAATATTATTTCCTACGGAGAGATTGCCAAGACAATAAGTTACAAAATATTTTTACAGTATTTAGAATCCAATCAGTTGTGAAGATGATGTGTTCCATGTCTTCATGTACATATCTGGAAATGAACCTAAAGGCCTGGAAGAAAACACTGCTGAGTGATCACCTTCATGGAAAGAAGTGGCAGGTACAGGGGTGAGAAGCAGAATAAAAATGTTGTTTAGATTTTTTCATTTCTCCTATGTCTATGTTCCAGACCATTGGAAGTCCCATCCTCCTACAACTCTCCCTGTATCTCCACTTCACTCGATTTCTCCTGCCTGCTCCTAGTCCATTTTAACCATCACACAGATGCTTTACTTGTACTCCTGGTAGAGTGTAAGTTCTACCAGGACAGGGATTTTGCTGGTTTTCTCCCTGATTTATTCCAAACACCATTAAAACAGTGCACAGAATAGGTGCATAATAAATATTTTGAATACATTTTAAATCATTTTTAATTCCCTTATAACAGATATGTAAAATGCTCTATGCCTTCCTTACAGGAAGCAGTTTGGCAGGGTTGCCTCATTTAATTAGTTAAAAGATGAAACGACCCAAGAGTCCTGTGCAGCATCTTGCAACACAGCTCAGGATACTTACATGCTTACATGCTTCAAAAGGAACTGTCAGAGTGCTGGCCCAAGATGCTGCGCAAGCTCAGGTAGGGCAGGTTGTTCCTAAGCTTTGCCGGGAGTGTTTATGTGCAAACACATGCGGTCCTTTCATAGAACTAGCAAGTCTGTTCATATGCTCCCTCAGTGTGGGAACAGACATTTGCCACCAGGAAATCAAATGAGCTTAGACCCAGTGAAGTGCCTACAATGTTCAAATCCCAGTCAAGGGTATCAACAGCAAGGCTTGAGGAGCAACTGGCAGCCTGCTCTAAGATATTCACATTCTAATGTGTGCAGAAAAGAATCTTGTCAAAAATATCCTGCTGTGATCCAAACAAATCAACTATCAGAGCAATTTCAGCAGGTGCCTACAAAGATATTGTCTTAACAAATACGAGGAATAGCCTACATCCAACAATATCATCTAATAAGCTATGCTGTAGTGAACCAACAACAAAGGCTTTTTGAGTCAATAATGATACCTTCAGCATCTAATTTTGTTCTACTTGTAAGCAGAACTCAGACTTTCAATTAGAGAAACTCCTAAAAACAAATGAAAAACCTAGACTCTGTACTTCACTCTAAATAAAATGGAAAAGTGGGCAACATGAGGGCTGAGTTCAGAAAACCTGCTTAAGATCATTCTAAAACCAAATACAACATATGTGAGCCAACAAGCCCCCTTCTGGTGCCTCACTGCTACTACAGAGCAGAACAACATCCTTAACTAGTGCTTATGTTTCAGCTATGAAAATGGGGAATGTAATTCAGCGAACAAGTATAGGAGGCAACAGGAGCTGAAGGAAACCCACCCTTGGTGGCAGGTACACTGAAGCATCTCAGGAGAGGCATATCAGTGTGGTAAGAAAGACGAAGACAGAAGCCAGGGGACAGAGAGGCCTGTGGCTCTGCTCTCACTCTGCTAAAAGGCTCAGCTGGTGACCATCACTTCAAACCCAAAAGCAAAATTTAATGCACCAAAAGGAAATGTCTGCTAATTTAAAAAAGGTGAGATAAAGATCATTTGTAACCCAGTTTTCTGTCTTCATAATGAGGCTTTATCGAGGTACATATTAATTACTAAGTCTGTAAAATATTAGCAACTACTTCAATATTCTCAAATTTCCTCCAGAATAGTTAGTGCACCACAGTCATCATTAGGCATTAGGATAATTCATCAGATGGAGGAAGTGAGTCAAAAATGATCTCTTAATCAAAAGATGACCACCACCATTTAAAGAACTATTCCTTGTCTAACACGTTACCTAGAAAATTTAAAAATCAATAGTTTGGACCTAGAGTTTCTAACAATTTTAATATCTGCTATATTATAAATAAAAATCCAGAAACAATCATACCTTTCTTACTGTGTTTTGTAAGTGACATTATTACCACAAGTTAAAAGGCATCATTACCTGGTAAAGGCCAAAAAAAGTACTCCACTGAATGCTGCCTGTGTGAGATTTAATCAACCCTCACAGAACCTTATGAGCACTGTTACAGTCCCATACCAGAGAGGGAAACCGAGTCACACAAAGTGAAGTGATTGGTCCTAATCTGAACAGTCCTAAGTAATTCAGGCAGAATGGCAACCTACAAAGTCCAAGTGCCTGGCCTTTCTTTATTCCATGAGACTTTTGAGGTCTGTCTCCCAGATGGATCAGAATCTGATGATGCAATGTGAGGATGAAGGGATGAATAAGTACACACACACACACACACACACACACACACACAGACATAGCCACTACTCACCTCTGGGTTTTCTTCTTTGACTCTTCGTGACTGCAAAACAATTATATGTCCATTAATGAACATACATACATAAACTACTATAAGCACAGAATGCATGATTGGCCAGTGGTCCCCAAATTCATTTACCTTTTCTTGGGAGGCGGCTGCTTTCCCTTCTTCACTTTTCTCATCCATCTCATCGTCACTCCACTCCCAGTCCCCATCTTCAGTTTTATGGAGGTGCCCGCTGGACCCAGGAACTCGCCTTACCTGAAACATCAAGCCACACCATGCTCACTGATGTGCGCAGTGCAGGCAGTGCTGCTACTGAGGTGACATGGCACTCACACAAGCCCGGAAATCACCTAGTGGTTAGCAACCCAAGGATAACTAGAAGTTAATACACCGAAGACCGCACAGCCTACAGACTCCCACATTCCCCACCTTTCCAAAAATATTGTGTTCTTGAAATGCATTACTAGACAAATAGAACAAAATATTTTGGAAGAATACCACACACATAAGCCGTTAAGATGGAGCTCCCTTTGCACTTTTACTCGGTTAACAACTTTATTAGTTACTACACATACAAGGCCTTGTGGCAAGCAGGCCTCAAAATTGCCAAAGGAAATGCACACAAGCAACTGGCTGCTGATGGCTGAGCGGAGGCAGGGAAATGAGGACGCCTAAGGAAGCGTGCGAGGCAAGAGGTATCAGCGATCTAAGACCTACGTCCACAGAGCAAGTACCCTTCTGTTGCCACCTTGCTCTTTTTCAGAACCTGACATCATGCTTGTGTTCCCAGGATTCTGCTCAACCTACTTGAGCAAAACAAAACAACATTAGACAATTCCAAGACACTTGGAAGCACGTTTGAGACTCGTGAGTTTGCAGAACACAGCCTAATCACACACAGCATGGCAGTGCCTAGGTTACAATCAGGCTTTCTTCATTATTGCAACTTGTATTGTGTTGTTGCTACGTTGATATGAATACCTAGGGTACGCTTCCCAAATGTCTTTGTAGGTGAGAAAACAAAACTTTTAAAATGACAGGACAATGGAGAATGAGCATTCTCCACTGAATAGCAATTTGTCTGTGTTTTTTTTTTTAATGTTCTCAGATGTACTAATGAAGGAGTTCAATAGATAAACATGGTGTGGCTACAACAGCAAGTGGTCCGATGGTTCAGAGAAACACCAAGTAGAAAGGGACCTTCAAGACCATGTGTTCAACTCCTTCATTTTACAGACAATGAGGTAAAGGCCCAGATCACACAGAGCGGAGTGCAACATGGAAGCAAGAAACAGAGCTTCAGACTCCCATTCACCTTATCCCACTGCATGGAGTCAGAAAGAAGTTGTCTATGAGACGAAGTTCATGATGAGAGGAAAGACTATTCTATATTCTATAAGAGAAATCATGTAATCATGCCATGGGCATGCCATTACCAAGGGAAACAGCACAGAACCCAAATTCAAGCCACGGAAGGTTGGAGAGGTGGATCAGTAGGATCAGTAGTGCTTGCCATGCCTGAGGAACCATTTAGGTCCTTGTAATCCTAGAGCTCGGGAAGTGGACACAAGCAGATCCCCAGGGCTTGTTGGCCACTTAGTCTAGTCTACTTGGTGAGCTCCAGACAACTAGGAGATGGACAAGAGGAACTACACCCCAGGCTGTCCTCTCTGGCTTACTCGAGCATACATTTGCATTTGCACACGAGCACACTCACAGGCACGCACACACACAAGTTAGAGCACTGAAGTTCATGCCATATCTCTGTGAAACTATATACATCATATGCTCAGAATTGGATTGGATTATAGGAAATTTTCATGTAATACCTGTGAAACTAACCCAAATCACTTACTTAGTCTAGAAGATTTGAGGCTCCAAAAGAGAAAATTAAAGTTAATCATAATTGTGAGGAGGTATACTTAACTTTTTTTAAAAAGCCAGTTTATTACCTCAAAAAAAAGTTTTGTTTTTTTTTTACCTAATTTGCCTTTGTGATACTTAGTATAACCTTTCTGGGCTTGGCATAAGCTTTTTTTTTTCCACTTGGATTTTACACTGCTGTAAAAACCTATTATCATGTTAGTGGTTTTAATGGTGTTCGCAGATGTTGGCAAGAGCTAGAGAAAAATAAAATGCTGAAATGCACTTAAGGAATTTTTTAGAACAGATTGCTCATTTTCAAGCAACAAAAAATGGCTAAGGGAAGAGAAAATAATTTTCTGTTGACAAATACAATTCATTTTCTAGGCAACACTAATCATGGTGAGGGGCATTTTTTAATGACTGCATTTAGAAGACAGAATTCAGAGCTGTATTGATTTCAAAGCACACTATCAAGTGGGGAAACAAGTAAAACTGCATAGAAAAAACTGAAGAAACAGCCACACTTACTAGAAATTGTAGAAACCAATGACCACTGATGAATTAGTGGTCTTCAAAAGCATACACTAAAAAATCCTCTCTTCCTGGATATAGTCCAGATTTATACCCTTAAGACAGAGATCCTGCCCTTTCTCCTAAGCCCTACATTTGTGAGATTGGTCCGTTTTGTTTCCACAAGCAGGGCCTAACTGAACAGGAAACAATAAAATGGCCATCCTCTTCCATTTCTGTTTTATTTCAGAACCCTGTCTGTTTCTCTCTTAGTTTTATTTGCTGGAAGACAGAAAGATAAAACAAAATGTCTAGGATTATAGACCTTGAAAGAAGTGATGAGATGGGCCTTTAAGGAATAATCACTGGGAAAACTAATAGGAATATATGTTGCCTATAGTAAGATAAAGAACATTCACACATCTATGCAGGGAAAATACTGATATAACAATATCAAGATTAAGAATCCAAGTTTGTCTATCAGAATGTACCCTAACTTAGTCCCAGGGAAAAATATATCTGCAGCAAAATTTCAAACCCAGGTTCCATGGTAGGTTTATGTGACAGTGACTTCTAGTGAAGAGAAAAATCAATTTTACAAAGTCACATCCTTGTTACACAGAGTTTGTAAAGACAAAGAAAGAGCTTCACCTCTCAGCCAAGCACATCTTTTAAAAAGTGGCCTTCTCATTGAGCAGCTGCAAAAGACTTTGGGGAGAAAGTGAGGGGAGAGAAGGAAGAAGAAGGGAATAGGAAGAGGAGAGTCTTCTCTCTTCCCATACAGTGAAGACAATCCATGACAGAAAGGAATGAAAGTCCTAAAGCTATAGAAAAGACAAGTAAGTGGAGCAGTGGTGTTACTGGTCATTTCCCATGGCCACCAGGCAAGATGTCCAAAGTAGAGCTTGGGCACAGCAGCAGCATGGCAGGACAGACAGGGCAGCAAGGTAGGAAAGGACCACAGTGTTCTAAAAGTTCCAGAGGAGAAGCTTTCTATAGGCATGAAGTGACACAAGCTGTGTATAGCATCTCCCTTCCTACCTCATCCCACACTGAAGACCAGGCAGGAGAGTATAGAAAGGAGCCACCAGATGGCTTTCCTAGACATTTCAGTACAGTGGTCTCAAGGTGCCATGTCTTTTTTTCCCCTTCCCCTGCCATTGACACATAACTTCTACCTGGATGTGGGGTTCGGGAATCACCTTGGAATGACTTTCCCCTTCCCTAGGCATCCTGAGCTCAGCCTCTGCTCCATCTGTCCACATACCTTGTATAGAGGTTGTCCTAAACCTGGGTCATCACAGAGCCCACCACCTCAGATGAACCTGAAGGGCCCAATGGACACAGCAGAAAACACAACTATGTTTCTATTTTTAGGCATTCTAACTAGAAGTATAAAAATTGTTTCTAATTAACTGCTGTTTATAAAATACATGAGGCACTGCCAAGCAAACAAAAAGCCCTCTAAATTATCAAAAATTAGCAAAGGAAAATGAGATTTACAAAGGTTTCAGCAATAAAACACTTGGCTGTCTCCAGGGCTCATCCTCTGGCATCAGTTTCCTCTGAGCATTGCCTCTCAGGACCACTGTCCTGCACCTGCTACCTGGTTTCTTGATCCCCTCCAGCCTCTGTCCTCTCCTCCCTGCCAGCATTGCTTCCCATTACACAAAGCCTGGAGCCCCAGCTCATTCTTGCTGCTGTATTTCCTCATGCTGCACACTCCCTTCCTGCCTGGAGGAGGGCCCTGTCTATCTAGCCTACCATGGAGAAGGCCCTGGGTCAGCCCACAATCTCCACCTGTCATCATGTAGACATTGCTGCAGGTGTGCTGTGCTCATGGTGTTTCTCCCATCTCCCATCCTTCTCTGTCTGTCACTATTGTCTGTTTTGTCTTTATCAAAATATGGCTACTCCTCCACACCACATATTCTTAGTCACAAGACACTGTTGCCCTAAGTAAACATACTTTTTCCATGGCTTCTCCTCCCTCACAGCTGATAGCCTTGGAGCATCTCCTAGACATGGTTTCCAACTGTGAAGCTGGGAAGGAGCACCTCAGCAATGTCCTAAAATTGAGTTGGCCACCCCCATCACATTCATCATCCCTCTACTCCAGCCTCATTCTGACACTCCTCCAGTCTCCCCCATGACAACCCTTGCCATTCCCATCAAGGTGGCCAACAAGCATAGTTATCTACAGCGCTTAATGTGATGGCTGCCATCTAATAAACACTGAAGACATGCCAGGGGGTTGTTAATGTACTTCATTTTTCCTCATACCCAACTCTATCAAATGTTACTGCAGCAGTTGCTTTCTCATTACTGGGACAAAATACCCAACCAGAAGCAGTCTATGGCAGGAAAGGGTTGATTTCTGCTTACATATCCAAGGGGAAGTATCCGTTACGGTGAGTAAAGTACGGCAAGAGCAGAAAGCTGGCATCATGTCTTCATACCAGCAGGGAGGAAGGAGAAAACACAAAAGCACCAAGAAGAACTGGATTTTAACACCCCAAGACCCACCACTCAGTGACACACCTCCTCCAGCAAGGCTCCACCACATTTCCTAACAGCACCACCTATTGGGGACCAAGTATTCAAACACTGAGGCTATGAGTTTTGAATCACCATTCAAATCACCACAATTACATTTTGCAAATTCTACCTCCTCAGCTACTACTGTACACTGATCTCTTGTCTTTCCTATTTGAAATGAATGCCTAGCCTGTCTGCAAGTCTCTAACTTCTTGTCTGTTTAATTGTTCAAAATGCTACAAGGAACATACAAGCACTTTCTCATTGTGTTCTACAGAATTAGTCTAGAGGTCTTAGCATTCAAGTCTCTCCATACTCTAACCTGAATTACCTTTCCAAGACTTATTTCCCCACTACATCCAATTGGGCACTCAGCAGTCCAGATGTGTCGAAACTGCATACTTTCCTGACTCCACTTTTACATGTGTATTATGTATATAACTTGGCCCAAATTGCCTTCCATATTCTTGACTGATCCATTCATCGGTAATCCAAGAAGCTTCTGCTGTTTCTCCCATTTGGAATTTTGCCTGTACCTTTACACCATCCTATTTTGAATTACTTTTGACAGATGACCAAACTATTCCTTAAGGGCAGAGAGCTTAACTTAGTCATTGTTACAAATGACTGTTTAATTTATTCGGTAAGAAAAGTTTTATTGAATAACTTTTATAACAAGTTTTAAATCAAAGATGACTAAAGAGCATGTACCTAATGAAAACTCACAGTTCAATAGGGAGGCCCTGCTCCTGCTGGGGGCCAGTGGAAAACCAATTTCTCATCTGGATACGGGCAGGTCACAATGCATAAAGAAGAGTGCCCCACACCAAGTTTGGCTAGTCCCAATTTGGAAGTCCCCAGTGAAAATAACAAAGAAAGAGCACAGATGCAAGCTAAGGAGGAGATGACAACACGTGCAGGAAATCTTGGCATGGAGTCTATTTCCAGATTATTAATGGAAATGGAAGCAAAAATGTATAATTTAAGTGGAAATGTGCAGAATCAGCTTGCAAGCTTTGCCACCAGGCTTAACACAATTGAGGAAAAACAAGCGGAATTTGGTAGAATAGTAAAGGCAAACTAGCAATCAGAGGAGATCAAGAATCAGCTGGCTAAACTAAATGAAGGCAAAGTCAAATGCAAGAATGAGTACCAGGAAGCTTTAAATAAGACAACCTTTGAAATGAAAATGCAACTCAACAAAGAGATGGAGACCATACAAAAAGGTCTATTTGAAAACCAAAATCAAATGGAGATATTTTAAACAACTCTAAAATCCCTCACTACCAGCATTAATAACCTGGAAGACAGAACCTCAGACACGAAAGACAAAGTAGAAGAAAGAGATCAGGATAACAAAAATTTGGATAAATTTAAAAAAGCATATAAACAAAATATGAGGGAACTTTGGGACCAAATCTCCAGATCATGGGGATACGATAGGGAGAAAAAATTCAGGCCAAAGGAATAAAAAACATATTCAATAAAATTACTGAAGAAAATTTTCCCATTCTTGCAAAAGAGAGTCCCATTCAGATCCAGGAAGCACACAGAACACCAAACAGGCAGGACCAAAGAAGAAACTCTCTAAGATACATCATAGTAAAAACCCTAAATACTGAAAGCAAAGAGAGGGTTCTAAAAGAAGCAAGAGAAAAAACAAATAATCACATATAAAGGCATACCCATCAGATTTGTCCATGGAAACTATAAAAGCAAGAAGGGCTTGGAATGGAGTACTTTAAAGACTAAACCACTATGGCTTTCAACCCAAACTAATGTACCCTGTGAAAGTATCCCTCATAATAGATGGAAAAAGGAAAACATTTCATGATAAAAGCCAGTTCTACAAATATATGAACACAAAAGCAATCCTACAGAGAATACTCCATGAAATGTACCACACAGAAGAGTTGAACACCCAACCCCAAGAGCCTTCTAGAGGTCAACCATAATAACAAAGCTTAGAGATCAAAACAACACCAGAGGCATCAAATCCCATAAACACTTCACCATGACAAGCCTCACAATTATAACTTTGAATATTAATAGTCTTAAATCTCCCATAAAAAGACACAGGCTAGCAGGCTGTATCAGAAAAATAGACCCTTCCATTTGTTGCCTCCAAGAAACTTACCTAACCACTAAAGACAGAAACCTCTTCAGAGTGAATGGATGGAAACTGATCTTTCAAGCAAACAGAAACAAAAACCATGTGGGTGTGGCTACATTAATATGTGACAAAATAGACTTTAAACTAAAAGAAATAAAAATGATAAGGAAGCACACTTATTACTCATCAAGGGATCGATTCAATAAGAATATATCACTATCATAAATATATATGCACCAAATACGGGTTCACCGCATTTAATAAAGTAAAACTTACTGAAAGACAACACAAAAATAAACTCCAACTCCATCATAGTTGGAGACTTTAATACACAACTATCATCTTTACACAGATTATCCAAACAGAGGATCATCAGGTAAATAATAGAACTCATCAACACCACAGATCAAGTAGACCTAAGAGACATCTACAGAACATCCCATCCCAACTCTACTGAATATACATTCTTCTCAGCAGCTCACAGAACCTTCTCCAAAATAGACCACATATTAGACCATAAAAAAAGCCTCAATAAATCAAGAAAATTGACGTAACCCCTTTTATCATTTGGGACCACAATGCACTAAAGCTGGAAATAAGCAATGGGAGAAAAAACAGAAAATACACCAACTATTGGAAATGAACAATACGCTACTAAACAATGAATGGTTAGTTCAAGAAATTTAAAAGGAAATAGAAAATTTTCCTGAAATAAATGATAACAAAAATACAATGTGCCAAAACTTATGGGACACAATGAAGGCAGTCCTAAGGGGAAAATTTATAGCACTAAGTGCTTTCATAACAAAGACAGAGAGATCTCAAATTAATAGCATAACTGCCCACCTCAAGACATTGGAAAAACTAGAACAATCCAACCCTAGGAGTTCAAGATGAAAAGAAATAATTAAGATAAGACTAGATATTAATGAATTGGAAACTTAAGAAAATGATTTTTAAAATCGATGAAACTGATGAGCTGGTTCTTTGAAAAAAAAAACAAGATTGACAAACCCCTGTCCAATCTAACCAAACAGAAAGCAATCAACAAAATCAGAAATTAAAAGGGAGAGATCACAACAGACACCAATGAAATTGGAAGAATCATCAGGAAGAATCATACTTATAAAAGCTCTATTCCACAAAATTGGACTACCTGGAAAAAAAATTGGATGAATTCCTGGACATCTACCACCTACCAAAACTAAACCCAGAACAGACAAAGCTCCTAAATAAATGTATCACATCTACTAAGATTGAAAATGTTATCAAAAACCTCCCCAAAAGGAAAAGTTCAGGACCTGATGGATTCTCAGCTGAATTCTACCAAACCTTCATCATAGAACTGAAACCACTCTTTCTGAAGTTCTTGCAGGAAATTGGAGAGCAGGGAATGTTTCCAAACTCCTACTAGGAAGCTACCATTACCCTAATACCAAAACCAGACGAAGACATAACAAGAAAGGAAAACTATAGACCTATATCCCTGATGAACTTAGATGCAAAAAATCTGAACAAAATCGCCACAAACCAAACCCAACAACACATCAGAAATATTATCCACCTCCTAAAGGTAGGCTTTATCCCAGAGATGCAGGGTTGGTTCAACATATGGAAATAGATTAACATAATCCACCATATTAATAAACTGAAACAGAAGAACCACTTGGTCATCTAAATCAATGAAGAGAAGCCCTTTGACAAAATTTAACACTACTTCATGATCAAAACACTGGAGAAAACTGGCATAGGGGGCTTATACCTCAACATAATAAAGGCCATATACAAAAGTCCTGAAGCCCAAATCATACTCAATGGGGAAAGACTTAATGAGTTCCCTTAAAATCGGAAACAAGACAGGGATGTCCACTCTCACCATTGCTCTTCAACCTAGTGCTTTAAGTCCTAGGCCAAACAATAAGCCATGAAAAAGGCATAAAGGGGATACAAACAAGAAAGGAAGAAGTGAAGCTATCCCTTTTTGCGGATGACATGATCCTATACAAAATACCCAAAGGATGATACTTTTAAATTACTGAAGCTGATAAATTCCTTCAGCAAAGTGACAGGATACAAAATTTACACTCAAAATTTCAGTAGCCTTCCTATATGCAAACAACAGCCATACAGGGAAAAAATGAGCAAAACAGTCCCATTTTAAATAGCCTCAAAAAAAATCAAATACCTTGGAATAACAGTAACTAAGGATGTGAAATATTTGAATAATGAAAGCATAAAAATGCTCAAGAAGGAAATTAAGGAAGAAGTGATAAGATGGAAAGATCTTCCATGTTCCTGGATTGGTAGAATTAATATCATGAAGATGGCAGTACTTCCAAAAGCTATATATAGATTCAATGCAATACCAATAAAAATATCAGCTTCATTCTTTGCATACATAGAAAAAGTGATCTCCAAATTTATTTGGAAGGGGAACAGGCCTTGGATATCCAAAACCATCCTGAGTAAAAGGAGCTCAGGAGGTATCACCATACCAAATCTAAAGATATACTACAAAGCCATCATAGTAAAAGCAACATGGTACTGGCATAAAAACAGACAGACCGACCAATAGAAAAGAATTGAAGACCCTGCCCTAAGCTTGAGCAACTAGAGTTACTTCATATTCAACAAAGGTGCCAACAACATCAAGTGGTGAAAAGATAACATCTTCAACAAATGGTGCAGGACAAATTTGATAAATAATTGTAAAATAAAATAAAATTAGATCTACTCCTTTCACCGTGAACAAAACTCAACTCCAAATGAGCAAAAGACCTCAACATAAGACCTGAAACTCTAAATACCTAAACAAAAAAATAGGAGGAACTCTACATAAGATAGGAGTAGACAAAAACTTCCTAAACAAAATGCCAGTAGCCTAGGACGTACAGCAATCACTCAACCAATGGGATCTCATCAAGCTAAAAAGCTTCTGTACAGAAAAACACACTATACTCAAAGCCAATAGACCACTATCAGAATGGGAGACAACCTATGCCAGCAATTCTACAGACAAAGGCCTCTAAAATCTACAAAGAATTCAAAAAAGCAAATAATAAAAAATCAAACATCCCCTCACAAAATGGGGCACTGAACTCAACAGAGAATTCTCAGAAGAGGAAATATAAACGGCCTACTCTCATTTAAGAAAATTTTCAATGTCACTAATCATCAGGGAAATGCAAATCGAAACAACAATGAGATTCCACCTCACTCCAGTCAGAATGGCAATCATTAAAAAAAAATCAAAGATAAGAGATGCTGATGAAGATGTGGGAAAAGGGAACCCTCATTCACTGCTGGTGGGATTGCAAACTTGTACAAACACTATGGAAAGCAGTGTGGAGGCTCCTGAACAGGATGGATATAGAGCTACTAAGAGACCCAGCTATCCCTCTACTGGGCATCTACCCCCAAGATTCCTTGCCAAAGCACAGAGACATTTGCTCAACCATGTTTATAGCAGATCAATTCATAATAGCTGGAATCATAAGAACTGGTATCAACCCAAATGTCCATCACTGGACGAATGGATATCAAAGTTGTGGTACATCTACACTATGGAATTCTACGCAGCTGAAAGGAAAAATGACATAATAAAAGTTAAAGAAAAGTGGACGGACTTGGTGCAGATCATTCTTAGCGACCACACACACACTATTGCTCATGTATGCAATAGTGGCACTAAACCTAGGAGGGTAATCAATGACTTACTGACTGGCTAAGAGATACACTCAGTGACAAGGAACCCTTAACTGGAACTGGGATCCATGGCAAAATCCTATGGGGACCAAGAGCCCAGGCTCCAAGGGGAAATTCCCACTACCAGAGAGCTACAGAGAAGCTATACCCATTAGAATCTTGCCAAAATAGCAATGTTTGTCTCATTTAACCTATACTGATTTTACTTTCCAATGAAGATTCTGTTTGTATTTTTCAGAAGGCAGTGAGAACTGTGGACAGCCCAATTCCACCAACAAGACATGGGATGATGGCTGACATCCTGGCAGGAGATGAACCGCCCAAATGAAACTTATGTCAAAGTGATGAGATAAACAGGAGACCAATCACCACAGCAAGTCAGATAACCAATGAAAGGTCAATGGAGATAGACATCAACAGTACCCAACATAACCCAAAGCAGAAGTCCAGAAACTCTTAAGATCTCAACAATAAAACAGTGTTAAAACTCACCCACCACGACTCAGGGAACTGAGGGGAAGAGAGGGCAGAAAGATTGTAAGAGCCATGGTGGGAGAGAATATTCAATATTCAGAGACATTGCCCCCTTCAGTAACAACACACAAAGGTGGGAAAAAAACTGGCTACCTCTGGTATAGTTCATAACCCCCTACCCTATGGACAGATCCATTATACACACCAAGGAAAGACTTCAGTGGGTAGGGGACAGAGAGGAGGGAAATGGAGGCACCATCACGAGATTTTCTCATACAATGTGTGTAATTATTCATAATAAAAATATCAATTTAAAAATATAATAATAGGCAATTCAAAACATTGGGCTAGTGATGGACACCTTGTAGCCACTTCCTTATATAAACTTCCTTATAAACCTTTACCATTTCTAATGTGAAAAGAATCAAACTTGATAAATGCTGCTCTTCAGATAATGACAAAGGAATTTTGTAACTTTGAAAATCCAACATGAAAGGGCAATGTTTTGAAAGAGAATATTCGGAAGCTGGAAGGGAATTCTTTTGAAGAAGCAGCACAAAACACAGAGAAGCAATTAGACTTCGTATTCTGTTTTAATCCTATCAATCCTCCAATATGGCACTTCCCCAAGTCAGGGTGACAAAGAACAATGGCAGCAGCTACCAGCCAAGAAAGCAGCATCCAATTTTGCAACTATTGTCTTCAGGAACTAAAGCTCCTGTTTGAATGGGTGCCAAGCTGATCTGTAACTTCAGCTAATAGAGAACACAACGGAACATTCTGCCCTGCTAAGACAAATAACACAGATGAGAAAACACCCTTCTCGCGAAACCA